>CM056493.1:49694002-49995712 GCA_029783415.1 Anisodus acutangulus | reverse complement strand
ACTTTTTTTGAATTCTTCATTTTGAATATTCCGTTCAGATAATTCCGAAGAAAGACTGTTGGCAGCAGGTATCGTGATCGAAGCTGACCCCAGAAGTTGGGGTAGCCTTTATTTAAAAGGCTCTCATGTAAAGCCATCTCAGAGAAAATCTGGTGTGGAATCCCCTCCCTTTTACTAAACCATGGGGAGCCCCGAGTAGTTTACCGGACAAATTGAGTTGTCGTGAAAAAAAAAGCATAAGAAGAGTCCGATAATGGCCGGTCTTCCAATTCAGAAAGACTTGTCGGAAATCGCCGGTTGGGTTGGTCCGACCAAGAAAGGCATGGGACTTTTGGGCATTGCTTGGGTCGGAGCTTGCTCGATCTGTTCAATTGAGACCTTATAATGCAATCGCATTTTCTGGTTCAATTGTCCCTGTCCCTTAATCATCAGGCTACCCTGGTGATCTCGTCTTGCTTGCTGGGAGAGAGGAAGCTTCCGGACCATCTTTTCCAGCCAGATAGCGAGCGATCACTCAGCAATGACCGGTGAATGCGGTGCGGGCCACTGCTCTCCCTGAATCTCCATGCATGCGTTCTTTCTCTCCTCCCCTCAGCCATGAAATTCAGACTCATGTGACAAGCCAAGGCTGACCCGCCTTAGTTTCCCAGATCCACTCATCCGGGGTAACATGGGTTGGCGCAGGTTTTTATTAATAATTCAAGTCGATCTCTTCCTTAAAGATTGGGATGAGTCGATGTCGGTCGAAGCTTCGATTCCACTCATGTCAGCTCATAACTGTTCTCATCAGGAACCTCTGGTGTTGGATGTAGATTTGGAACTTTAGGATGGACTTCACCGCTTTTATTTTAAAGGGAAAGAGGAAGCCCCGGACGTTGAGCTAGTAACACAATACATGACAAACCAAATGATAAGTATTAAGGCAGGATTACATCCAATACAAAATTATATTTCAAAGAATCAAATGCAAATGCATTGCTCCAATTACCTTTACTCCAGCATCAATACATAGCTGAACTGCATCTCTTACACCTGGTCGGCATGGATCCTATAAGAAAAATATAAAGAGTTAATTACATTTGACAAGAACAAAGTAACTGATACTTCTGCATTATATATTCTTACAAATGAAAAGGAAATGTAGAGAGAACAGTAAGTGAAATGAATTGTAACTGCAGAAAAGGTTATGAGAGTGCACAGTAAGTATAAAACTGAGCACCCAGTTCCTTCAATTATCCAGGCTCAAAGATAAGGTTGAAGCCTGGCTTGGCTTATAATCCTTTCAAGATTGAGCTTGGCCAAAAGACTCATCAGACGTCAAGCTTGCTTTTCTTCTCGTTTCTCGTTAAAATCACATATATACATGTCAGTATTTCGTTTTTATTGAGAGATATCATTTGTGTGCATTAAAAATATTTAAAGAGGAAACCCTAGTTCTTGGCCGGTGGCCCTAACCATCACTCCTCTCCCATCTCTCCCTCCATTCTCAAACTTCCTAGCTGCCATTGCTACTCCCTCCAAGTCACCGCTACTTGTTCACCACTCAACTTCCCCATAGTTGTGGTTCTGCACCCAATTGCTTTTGCTTTGCTGCATAGTTCGTTTTCACCCCCTCCTTAGCCACCACTGTTGCCCCGTAGCATCTACACTATAGGTTTCACTCACCGAAGAGTGCTTACCTTTGACTCTCATTCTACTGTGCTTGGCAGCTGGAACACATAATTCGATTTTGAAGATCTCATGGAATCAATGTCAACAAGACTTTGATATATCATCTCCAACCTCAACCTGGGGAATTTGCCTTCATAGACATACTATTTATTGCTTGGGAAGTTTTCCAGGTTAGATAAAGCTAAACTGAAGCTGAGGGTCTTTTGAAAACAGCCTCTCTACCTCCACGAGATAGGGGTAAGTTCTGCGTAAACTCTACCCTCCCCAAATTCCACTTGTGAGATTACACAAGGTATTATGTTGTTATTGTAGATAAAGCAAAACTGAAAATTCGGATATCTTCTCCAGTCTTGGTTTGTCAACTTCCAAAGTTGCTTTATCTGTTTGCTGCCCTATGTAAGCCTTCATCACACAATCTCAAGCTCCTGAATCATCCCTTTGTTATGAGTTCAAGCCGTAATTTTCAGTCAGCCAAGCCCAATAAAACAGTTCGGAGAAGGATCAATTCAACATGAGCGCATAAAGATCCCAGCTTGGTTTTCACTCGGCTCGAAAAGTTACAGCCTTTAAATAGACAACTAAAATAATTGAATAACTTGGGAGTTCTGTAATATTTTCCTCAAGTGGGCAACAGAAAAGTTCCCCTTTGTGCATAGAAGAGAAAGAGATGTCCAATAAAACATATAAATCAGGTTAAGAAAAGTTTTACAGAAGTACCTTAATGCCTACAATTGCAAGCAATACCAGGTCACCCTCAGGTATTTCCCAGTGATTTATTTCTTCCCCAGTAGGTACTTTTTCAACCTCATACGGCCGGTAGGCAATAGCAACACATCTCAAGCTCGAAGCAGCCATGCTTCCAATTGCTTCCTTGAAATGTGACACCTGTGGACCATAAATAAACTTAGTCAGAATTGAAGCTGAAAATTTATTTTTTGGATCAGGCAAGTATGCTAATCTTATGCAAAACATAACATGCAGAAATTACGTCTATATTGAAGTTGAAGAAGAAGAAGAAGAAAGTAGAAGTAGTACTACAGCAGATAGTAAAATTTCAAGGAAGAGACCATTAAAATGCCCAATTTAGGTTAGTAATTCATATGACAAATTTTCAGAGTGATAATTGACCGAAGGAAAAAATAACACAATTTCAAAATAGGATAAATTGCTAGTGATTGATTAATTTTAGTTCTTTAACAGATCAACAGCTTGATAAGACCAATATTTCCACAAACCTTATCATCGCCCAGAGGAACCACCGACCCATTCTCATCAATGAAACTTGTACAACAAGAGAGAACAATTTCAGCAGCTCCTTTCCAGTGCAAGTGAACCTCAGAATCCTGCAAAACACCAAACCACACATGCAGTGTCACTACATTTTGAATGAAGAAACACAGCATTGGTATCACCCAAGGCATTGTTCAGATACAAATCCAATTAATAAGGTGGTTCCTCCATGACCATAAAGCTCTAAGAGCTAATTCACAACATCCAAGCTTCCAGATAGCTTTAGACATCTTCCCTATCACGAGAAAATTTTACAGCACCCAAAGAAGAGATGGACTTCTTTTTGACAAGTAAGAAGAGATGGACATAGAAGCAATGTTTTTGTTTGAGTCATCTGGATGCCAAATGAAAGAACCAGATTTTTTTTTTGAAGGACCAGATTTTCTGAGCATCACCTAAGCAACTTTTGGTCTTTAAGCTTGCCATCAACTAGAAAAAATATCCAGTGAGTCAAGTTCCAGAATGATAAAAACTCAAACCTCGAAGCATAAACAACTTTACATTATAAGCCTGGCTCTTCAAGATGATGCGGAGATAAGAAACAGCAGTTGGCTACTTTCAGAAACAAGGATGAAACAGGAATCCTATGTCAATTTTCTATTAGTATACTTTTCCTGTAAAGTCCTCAAGTAGAAAATAAAGGTATAATCACACTAAAAAAGGAGCTTCAGCATTGAGCATCGCATTACCCGCTTTACAGCAACGCCACCTCTTTTTTTCTCTGAGTTGAATGGGAAAGCATGGATAACAGATGCTTCTGATCGTACTGCTTCAAAATCCATCCCTAGCTATAGAAGAAAATACCAGTTTACTACAGATAATCCACACATCAATTATTATAAGCATGAAGCAAAGGATAATTACATTGACACCCCATTGGAGAATAGCTTTCTCTGTCGGCGATCCAGAAATCTCAGAAGCACCACCACCCTATCAGAAAATGAGAAAGCACATGATCTTAGATTGCAGTATGTTCTCTATCTTGATGCAGAAATGTAATCCCCACAAAATGAAAAAGCAAAACCAGTAAGACCACCCCTAACTGATAACACAACTCACACCATAAGGAGCCAAAGGACTCCATAGTGGTAGAGAAGGTGCTTTCAGCACTTGTCTACTTAGAGAGATCACACTCAAACAATCTGTTCTTTTCTTTGATAAGTACAATATTTATACACACGCATCATCAGCACAGACCCTAGGGGCACATGTCGTTGGACTGACATATCAAGCAGTATCTCACCACCAAAAGGATTCTTTCCGGAGAAATCAGTGCCTAAGCCTCCACTGTATTGAACTATTCAATAATCCACCACTTTATTCAACCATTTGCTAATTTCATTCATCCTGCAGTTCATTTTCCTCTAAATATTAAAAAAGCTGGAGTATACCAGCACTGTGAATCCTTGACAACTTTGCAAGTAAGCTTCCATTAATTGAAACACTATATTTCAAGGCAACGGGTTCATGTTAAAACTCGCCAACACCACTTCTAGCAAGACCACAAAAGGATAAGGCCAACATAGAGCTCAAAAATATCAACTACCTCCCTCATCCATTTGGTATGATATGGACCTCAAGATATATAGCCCGACTTGTGCATTATACAATTACTAGTAAAAGAAAATACTAAAATAATAGTTGAAAAGTTAATATGATGGAGAAAGCATTGCAACAAAATCTAAATCAATATATGCAATAACTTTGATCTTAAAATCTGTGAAAATCATATAAAAGTATTTTTTTAGTAAAAAATAAATCATATAAAAGTATTTTTTTAGTAAAAAATAAATCATATAAAAGTATTTTTTTAGTAAAAAATAAATCATATAAAAGTATTATAAATGCTATAGTGTTTTAAGTATTCTGGAATATCCAAAGATAATGTAATATAAATTAGAGAACTGACACTAAAACATTTTGTTACCCGAATTATAACTTCTAAAGGCAAAGGATAGAAATCACACCAAGGCCCCAACTAAACAAAGTAGACAATTCTTTAACTTACCTGTGGCACAAAAACACTGCCAGTTGTATTCAGTCCCACCCCTTCATGGATCAGAGACAACACGGTTGGAGGCACTTCAGATCTAGAATCAGCTTGATCAATCTTTTTGCCAGAGACATAGGCCTCAACCACAGTCATCTACAGAGGGAAAAAAATAGAATTGAAGCTAGGCAGGCATAGTGAAGCAAAGTTGTATACATTATAAATTGGTTCTGCATCCACAACATCAGCACTAAACCCATCCAAAACCAAAGGGAAAATGGAATGAGAAAAGAAAGGAAGAGGGAGCAGGAAAAACAAAATACAAGAGGATTTTAAAAATTCAACCTGATTTAAAGTCAAGGTTCCAGTTTTATCACTGCAAATTGTAGTTGCAGAGCCCATAGTTTCACAAGCAGAAAGCCTTCTCACCTGCAGTTAAATACTGTTTAGTAGACAGAAATCTTGAGAAAAGAATTCAGAGAAAGATGACTGCTCCTACCAAAGCCTTATCTGCCATCATTTTCCTCATTGAATAGGCAAGCCTGAAAGATTATAGTTGACCACAAGTCAGAGACTACTTCAAATACCAGTTGTGTAACAGAGAATTATATTGATGCAAAGACTAATAGTACAAGTTGATAAAGAACAGAAGGAACAAACTAATCAATCACTTAGATATCTACAGTACTACATATGACCTTCACAACCATACACAGATTTGTGTTTAACAACCAAGGTCTAAAGAGAAGCAAGAACTGAAGGATCGAACTTACGTCAGGGTAACTGCCAAAGGAAGTCCTTCTGGCACTGCCACAACAACAATTGTAACCTACATTTTCAACAGGTCACGGGTTTGAGATGACAAACAATTAGAGAACATAAAGGTCATTATAAAAAATGCACATACAGCAATAGTGAAGATTTTTATAGCTCCATCTACAGCCTTGCCAACTTTTGTTTTCCCGGCTATGAATTGAGGAGATTTGTCTGGGTTATAAGTATGCCCAGTAAAGAATCTGTACGTACATTCTCAAACTTAGACTCCTGAAGCATTAGAGGTAAGGTGACGGGATAAACAGTGTCAATTGAATTCTGTCACTACCTGATCATAAGGACAATCAGAACAGCTAAAGCTACAGTGAGCCCAACTATGCCAATGAAGGTTGCCACCCCATTCAGACGGACCTAAAATGAATTACAGAAAAATTTTGAATTCATGAACGTAAATCATTCAGCAGAATCATGACATTTTACACTCAAATAACCTGCAATGGTGTTTCCTCTCCATTATCCTCGGAGATGCTTGCCATCAGCAATCCCCATTCTGTGTTTATTCCAACACCTACCACCTGGAAATTAACATGACGTATATAAAATCATTTGCAAATCAATCAATAAATCTAGCATGCCTCAATCTCAAACAAAGTTGGGGAAAACTATATGAACTCTTGAACCATTCATCTTGATTCAGGCCCTAATCCTTCTAATGTTTTGCTTATTTAACAATGTCTTTTACAGCAAATCAGGTATCTCTAAAGCCATTTGAATATCTGAAATTAAAGTTTAATAGGAAATGACCAAAGTAGAACCTTCAACCCACAGACATCATGCAGAAAAAGAGCCTACCAGCATAGTTCCATAGCCATCGGCTATTTTGCATCCAGACATTAGGAAAGGTGATTTAGTAGGATCCTTGTGAACCTGGATAACAAAATTCATACCAGTTAACAAGGAAAATGCTGTAACCTAAGAGATTACTAGAATCACTCACAATCTTGCTCTCTCCAGTCATGCTTGATTCATCAAGCGCAAGAGATTGACCCGAGATTAATATTCCATCAGCAGGAACCTGCAATCAATGAAGAGAAAACAGGTTCATAGAAACATTATCGTACTTACCACATCAAGAAAGGAAGAACAAAAAGGAAACTGACCTGGTCACCTATTTTCAGAGGTATAACATCACCAACAACTACGTCAAATATTGAAACGGGAACTCTTCGCCCACCTCTAACGACCTGTACAAATTAGTCTCAGAATGTTAAAAGAAAAAAAAAGAAAAAAAAAAGGGGAGGGGAAGGACAGAAAATGGGAGACAAACCTCAATTTGTATGTTCTGCTTCTCTTCATTAAGATTTTGGAACTGAAGTGATTGCTTATAGTCACTAACAGCTGCAAATGCATAGAGGAGACTTGTACAGTTACCAACAGAGCAAGAAATGAACTTTAAGGCTTTATTCATTGGTCAGATATAATCCAGATGCTAAAATAGTTTCAATGCAATGGCTTGCATCAACAACTTTAGGGAAATACATATAGACAAGTAAATGCATATTAGACTTAGATGTCTTTTTAATCAGTTATTATGATATTGTTGTAACTGAAAGTCTGAAACTACTAATCAAGAGCACACAAGATTTGCTCCAAACTCATTTTCCTTCAACAATTTCTTTTACGATTCATCCGTCTAACTAGGCGTAGATCACAGACTTGACAACATCTGCATCCTTAACACAAGATTCAGCAATGATGCTTTAGGTAATTCGGTAGAGTTGTCTTTTATCCTACAAGTTGATTGCAAAATGGACACAGTTGTAGCTAACAAAAACCTAAATGAAAAAGTACATACTGGTACTGTTAATAGTTGTAAAAGCATTGCTTGCTAAGAGAAACCAAGCTTCCAAAACTTGGAGGGAGATAGTATTAAATTATGTATGAAATGTTTACCCCAGTGCAGGAGACATTTCATCTAGAGCTCGAGTCTTAAGGTACCACGTTAACTCTCTTATACATCATTTCTAGTATAATGTGCAAAATAGTGATTCAACTTATCCCATTTGTCATACCAAATGACTCCTAATTGGACTTTTACTATGTAAAAGACCTCCATATACGATTGACATGTATGTCAAATTACGATTATCAGTATAATCAGCAATCAGCCTCTCAATCTTCACCTTTTTAAATTAAATACCAACTGACCTAATCAGCCTCTCAGTCTTTCCCACTTTAAATCAAATTTCAACTAACCTTGTCATTCTATAGTTTGACTTGAAATGCGAAGACTATCAACTAAAGCAATCTAATAGCCTGTTTGGCCAAGCTTCTAGGAAGTTAAAAGTGCTTATTTTAGAGATTTGAGATGTTTGGCAAAGCTTTTAAAACAAAATAAGTGCTTTTGAGTAGTAGCAGAAGTTGTTTCTCAGAATCTAAATAAAGTAGTTATTCCCCAAAAGCACTTTTGGAACCTTAAACAAGCACAAATTACTGCTCTAATATTGGCAAAAGTGCTTTTGAAATTACTTAGCCAAACACAAACTGCTACTCTACAAAAGTACTTTTTTTGAAAAACACTTTTCAAAATAAGCAGATTTTTAAAAGCTTAGCCAAACAGGCTATAAATAACAAATCCGTGTTTTTGATAACATATCCAGTGTTAACAGTTGACTGACATTGCACATTTCTTCATACTAGCCAAATTGGACACATGTTTAACATCAAGAGCTCTATTGAAATAAAATCGCTACATAAATTCTTGTACCTGTCACAACTATGACAATAATCACTGCCAACGCAATGCTTCCTCCATCATACCATCCTTCTTTTATACCCTAACAGAGCAAGCTTAAATTAGAGCAGGAGGAGAAACTCGCAAGCAGATATTAAATAACTTGTTGAAGACAAAACATACTGGAAAAGTTGAGACATAATAGGCATAAAAAGTTGTTGGGGAAAGAGAATAAAGATGTTCACGGACACAAAGTAATGTATATTGCTGCATTATTCTCCATATAACTTTGCATGTGTAAGTCCCATAAAAGACAAAGAACATAAGAGCTTTTATTGATAGATAAGAACACCACCATACCCAGTGAATTGATAGGTAAGAACATAGGAGATTATATTAACACAAATGTGTTCTTCAAGATCTACTAGACTATACCATCCACCCCCAGCCGCAATTGTGTAAAAGGGCAGCCCGGTGCACTAAGCTCCCGCTATGCGCGGGGTCCGGGGAAGGGCCGGACCACAAGGGTCTATTGTACGCAGCCTTACCTCACATTTCCGTGGAAACATGTGAATCTTCAAATTATATTTCTACTCAATATCAATAAAGAAGGACAGACGAACAGAGATTCTTTCTACTGATATTTCAATAAATATTTTTCCAATGCAGGATTTATATCCTAAAATGGTGACTAGAAGTTATCATGTTTGTTCAGCCCACCTCAGTCTTTATGCCCAGTGCCAATGAAGCAGCTGCGGCTACCATCAAAATTATCAGGGTTGTATCACAGCAAGCTTCCCAAACAAACCTCTACAGTGGAGAACACACAAAAAAGGTAAGTATGTTTGATGATAAATAATGTGACATTGATGTAATAACTGTAACACATACCCAGAAACTCCTTCCTTTCTTCCGAGGATATGTGTTGGATCCGTATGCATTCTTTCGCTTCAGCAGATCTACTTCATCTCCATCAATTCCTTTATCTAAATTTGTTTTCAACTTCTCTGCCACCCCTTTAACCTGGTGTTACACCATTGCACAATGGAAATAGAAAAGATAGAGACTATTACTTCATCCAGCACTCGTATGACTAAAAGAAAAATTAAAGATTTTGAAGGTGAACTTGCCCCTCCAACTTGCTGTAAAGCAGTAACATCATGTTCTCTAGACATAAACGTCAGCTCCTCCGTGCTGATATCAAACTCGCCAAGAGAGGTAGTTGGAGGCAACGTTTTAAGAGGCCCATCCCCTAAAACAAGAAAAATGTAAGACAAAATAGTACTCCATAGAAACATGTGACAAACAAAAAAAACTACCATTTCAAAATACGACTAGAAAATCTACGCTCAAAAGTGCACCTATAGCAAACCTTTCAAAACTAAAGTGAAAGAGCCTAATGGTATGTCTCCCCTTTAAGGACAAAACAAACTCACTGATACCTTTCAAATAAATTATTAGCAAAGATGAAACAGTTGTAGTTAAAGAGTAACTATGGAAGACAGTCCACCTTCATTCAACTAATGTTTTACTTTCTATGATAAATTCTTTGCAACAACAATTATCTATCAGTAATTAAATCTGCTTCTGTATCTAAATACAAGAACTGGGCTACATCTTTTTAAACTATTTCTTCATTTTAATATAATAAAGCAAATTAGAAAGGCACTGACGGATATCTGTCGCCACCTTCAGCCAGTTTCCACCACTAACTTAAAAGACGAGATATAACATATTAGTCTCCTCCACCAAACAAAGCTAATTAGCATTCCAAACAGGAAAGGGAGAACACAAACTTCCCATATATTGGTTCAAGCTCGTTGGTTCAAGTGAAGTAACAAACAACAACTATGAGACATTTTTATTTACTACCCACTTCTCTCACCTACTTCAGCATTCCTGTATTTAGATATGGATACAATTTTTTGAGGCTAAACAGTTAGAGCTATCACAACATAGTTTTCACTCAATCACTTAAAGTAGCATCAGGAAGTGTTTACCATTGACTGTTTTCCCCGCTTCTTGAAAAAGAACAGCCGCCTGATTCAATTCAAAGAAAAAAGGAACAAAGAATATTTACTTCCATTTAATGCACTGTAGGGTAATGTGAAATATTCGAGAGTAATATTTACCCGAATGACTTGTGCATGGGTTCTTATTTTAGCAATCAACTGCTTTCTTTCTTCTTCCTTTTTTAAGTCCAAGGTATATCGAAATCGACGAGAAGCATTAAGGACAAGCGCAGCTTGCTGAGCAAAGATAACTCAGGTCAGCAGAAGTTTATACCCATCTTAAACCGATGGAAGAAACACAGTTTGCAAGTATTTTTAATAATACATTAAATTCATAAACGGAAAAGCCATGCATGCAGCAATTGTCAAACTGGTAAAGAAACAAGAAAGCTAAAACACTAGACTTCTCCAACACATCAACAAACAAATAGCAAAAGAAGATTCACATAACCAGGAAACGAACTGCTCTCTGCCATTTTGTAAAAAGAAATTAATGGGGGCATAACCGTCATTTTAGGATAAGCTTCATTTATAGTCTACCACTGTGGTTTGTCCATCCATTCCACAATAAAGGAAATATCACCCTCGAAGTAATTTAAAAACATAACACTGTCATAAAGGAAAGTGGACACTGATAGCCAAGTTGCATTGGGTAACAGAAAAGCTTCAATATCCACGTTGTATTTTTTTTATATATGGTAATTTTCTCCCTTGGTGACTCTAACCCACAACCTTAAGGTTGGAGGTGGAGGTGATTTCCGCTTGAGCCAGCCTATCAATACTCCACATTGTATCCCCTTGGTGATAGGATTTTGGATTCAGTGTGACCGTCATGAAGACGGCACCATAACCATTTGGGATTTGGCAATGGTTGCAAAACGAACTTTTTCGTTTTGGCATAAAGGATCCATTGCTCTACTTCCTTTTAATTACAAGAAATCAAAACACTTATACTCCACCATGAGAAAAGGAAATAACAGAAGTGAAGAAACCAAAGTAAAATACTGAAGATAGCATGACAAAACATACTTAAAAAGGAACAGAAACTACAACAAAATAATACGATAATTGAAGTACAAAAAACAAGAGATAGTAACAGAAATCGTAGAACAAGAATGCTGATATAAAACAAATATTGACGGAATACCCAAATAAGATTTCACTCCAAAAACCACATAATACAAAAAATTCACCAATGAAATCAAAAAAATATTCCATCCGTTTAAAAAAGAATGTCTCTTTTTTTGGCAACTCTTTAATTCCAATTTTCCACATGGAATGTTTAAGACCACAAGATTAAAGGACATTTTGGTACATTCTACATATCTTTAGTTAAGAACCACAAGATTCAAAATTCTTCTTTACTTTCTTAAACTCCTTGACAAGTCTAAACCAGACAAACATTTTGAAACAAAGGGAGTATTATTAAAGTTTATGGGTTCTTGATTCTAGTTTATAAGTAACTGGGTTCTAAATTAATTAAAACAAATAAAAATGATTCAAAAATCCCAATGAAAGAATACCCAACATAAGATTTCGCTCCAAAAACCACATAATACAAAAGGCAAATACACCAATGAAGAATTATCCAACCAAATAACACAAAAAAAATAATTGCAAGTAATCAAAAGACTAACCCTCCACCTTTTCAACAGGTCAATAGGTGCACTTTTAGTTCTTGAAATATCAAAATATTAGGATAATCGAAGTACAAGAAACAACATATAGTAACAGAATAATGAACGGATACCCATATAAGATTTCACTCTAAAAAACACATAATACAAAAATAAATCACCAATGAAGAAGTACCCAACCTAAAAAAAAATTAATAAATTACCCAACTAAATATCCACCCATAAAAACACAAAAAAAAAAAATTACAAGAAATAAAAACACTTAGCCTCCACCGTTTCAACGGGTTAATAGGTGCACTCTTAATTCTTGGAATATAAAAAGTACAAAATAATACGATAATCAAGGTGTAAGAACAACATATAGTAACAGAAATCGAAGACCAAGAATGCCCGTATAAAACAAATAATGAACGGAATACCCAAATAAGATTTCACTCTAAAAAACACATTAACACAAAATTATTTTCACCAATAAAGAGGTACCTAAATGAAAATAATGATAATAAGAAATCAAGAAACACTTACCCTCCACCGTTTCAACTGGTCAATATGTGCACTTCTAGTTCTTGGAATGTGAAAATAATACGATAATCGAAATACAAGGAACAACATATTGTAACATAATAATGAATGAATACCCAAATAAGATTTCACAACAAAAACCACATAATTAATGCAAAACACTAATAATAAGAAATGAAGAAACACTTACCCTCCACCTTTTCAAGCGATCAATAGGTGCACTTTTAGTTCTTGGAATATCAAAAGCACTTCCACAATCATCATCAATAACAGACTTACTCCCACCAGCTTCTAAATCTTCATTCTGATGGCGCCTATACGGCGACGTTTTCCCATTATCTTCACTCATCACTGTCGCAGGAGAGATGACACCAGACTTCACTACAATTAAATCTAACACACACACAAAAGGTAAATAAATAAAATCCAATTTCAACAACAAATAAAAATTTAATTACTAGGGTTTATCACCTAAACACCGACCAATCACCCCCATAATTAAATATATTTTGTTACAATACCAAGAAAAAAAAATGTAGTAGTATCATATTCAAGCCAATATCACCAATTTTAACTAGAACTAAACATAACAAAAAAAACACATATTATAATACTATATTGTAAAATTCACTGGGCTAGTTTTTTTTCTCTTTATTTCAAACAAAAATATAAATCTGACACACAAAAATTACTAGGGTTATCACCTAAACACCGACCAAACACATCCATGATTAAATATATTTACAATACCAAGAAAAACAACACAAATAGTAGTATCATATTCAAGGCAAAATCAATTTTAACTCGAACTATGTATAGAACACATTATATTGTAGAATACCAGTAACATACTCATTGTAATTTCACAAATGGAACGTGGGAGTTACATGTACAACTATATTGAATTTACTGTAATTTTCACTGAGGTTAAATTGTTTTACTATTTTTTACTGTGATTTTGAAGAGAGAAAATAATATTTACCTGGTAGTGTTGAGAAACCGACAATATTGGGAAAAATGTGATTAGAATTGTGGAAGATAGAGAGAGCAATGGAAATTGCGAGGTCTTTCCTAGGAAAGTGTTAGGAAACTTCGTTTATGTTATACCAGTGTGGTTGAAAGCAAAGTTTATTTTTGAATTTTTCGGTTACGACATAAAAAGCATACTATTAGTTAATTTTTCAAATAATAATTAGGAATACCTTTTTTGGATATTTTCTAAGTAGGCCCGTTTGTTAATGAATTGGTCGACATGTCAAAAATAAATTACTCCCTCCTCTCAATTTATAATTTTCTTTAGTCCGTTAAAAAAAAAATTTAGATCACAAATTTTAAATATTTTAAATTTTGTGTCATACAAATTGAGACGGAGGGAATAATATCGAAAGTTATGATAAAAAGGGGTATTTGAAACTTGTTTTTTTCAAACTTTTAACTATTAAATTTAAATGGGTATGTATGATTAAAAAATATTTATTTAAATAATTTTGACATATTGCTTCCTTCATCATTTTTTTATTAACTTTAAAATATTTATTTTATTTTTAATGAAATAATTTATAGCTACACAAAATATTGATAACTTATTTTTTAATTATTATATTACAAAACGAGACTACAGTAAAGTACTAGTACAATTGCACATGGTATAACGTTAAGGGGTCGTTTGGTTGTTGGTTAAGAAGAGAGTTATTCATGTATTCAAACTAGCATAGCTAATATCATGTTTAAGAAATTTTTAGTTGTTTTCTAGCCGATCAAGTACGGTATTTAGTATTATTTTACAACCTTATATAAATAAAACATATATAAGTTATTATGTATTGTTTTATGCCAAGCAGAAGATGAAATAACCAAAACTCTGCATAACTAATTCTTACATAACTCTAACCAACAACCAAACGATCCCTAAAAATATAGTACTGGTTAATTTTTCAAAATAAATTACCTTTTCTAGAAGTTCGATAATGAATTAGTCGACATGTCAAAAAACATTGATATCTGAAGATAAGTTAAGATGGAAATATTTTAAGTTTTATATTTTAAATTTGAAGTTAAAATTAATGGCTAAGTATAATAAAAATATTTATTTAAGATTCTTAAATATTACTCCCACATCTTATTTTATGTAACACCTTTTTTTAGTCATTCTTAAAAAATAAATTGGTCTATTTAAAATAATCTCTCTACTCTCACAAGCTAGGAGTAAGGGGTTGTGAATATATTGTTATTGTCTAAAAAAATTCTATATTTAGTAAGTAATACTTTAATTTTAAAATTTTTACCTTACCCTAAATGTGGTGATTTATTTTCATACCTATGTATGAACTTATTAGACCACAAATTTCAAAAAAGTATTTCTTAAATTAAATTTCATATTAAATTCGTCATATAAATTTGAACCAATGTATCTTTTAATCTATGAACAAATGGGCCAATCTACTAATGAACTTGATTAAATTATTCAACATTTTTGTATAGTAATAATGATATTCTTTTCTTTTCTTTTTCATATAATATACTAATATCCTATTCTCAAATAGTGTTATTAACTGCATAATGTTCTAATTACAACTCCGTTTTTTCAACTATAACGTAAACGTACAGCATTCAACATAATTGATTTAATAGCAATAAGTAAAATTAATGTGTTGTATAATAAAATGAAACATGTATTCAAAGTTTACTTTAACAGTTTCTTTAACGTTTTACATATGCATTATAGGAGTCGATCAAATGAGCCATCAAATAACCTACCTCTAAAGATCCTGCCAATAATTTTTTCCCATTAATTCCTATAGTTGCTAACTGAATGTTACTGCAAATTTCCTTTTTAATTTTTTTACTCGGCTTTCATAGTGCTTAAATATTAAAATTAATTTCATTCTCACACAATCTCTATCCATAATTAGAATAGAATTCTAATTATAAATAGGGATTATAGTGTTATAGTTGAACACGTTTACAATACCTACGTTCTACCTAAGTAGTAATTCCATTTATTGGTAAAATATGTTGCTGAGGAATAAGTACTAAATACTAAAAAGTGGAGTAATTTTTTAAGTAGGTGGGTCATGTATGTCTTTTGGGGCTCTTAAAAGAAGAACACGAGGAAATTCACTTGTAGTGAATTAAACTGTCAGAACTAAAATATTATGTTCTGATTTTAATAAAACTTAAGGCGAATTTAACTTAGGGCCAAATTAGATATGGATTTGGAAATTATAATTGAATGAATTTGAAGGAATAGATAAATTCATTAAACATTATTTATACCATATACTATCTCGTGATGCAGGCCAACCTGAGAGGAACATACTAGTCGACATGCTTTTTCCGTATTTTCCTCAAAACGCGTTTGCTTATAGATTTTTATTTATTTATTTTCTATTTCTTTGTGTTATATTTTCTAAAAAATAAATTACTTAAAAGTCAAGAATATTTTTTATTGGGATTAAAGATAACAAGTTTTATAAGTGATATTTCATGCTATGTCGTCTCCCCAACTCCAAATAACCTACCTTCACACTGCTTAGTGCTTACCACCCTCGCTTTCATTAAATAGTGTTAGAGGGTGTTTGAATTGGCTTTTATAAAATAGTTTATAAGCTAAAAGTTAAAAGTTGGTAATAGTCAATTTTTGATTTTTGACTTATTTTTATATTTTTCATGCCTAAAATTTTAAAAAATACTTAAAAGTTAATAAACAATTAAAATAAGTCAACTCAAACACTCTCTTACATAAATTATACTAGTATATAAAAGTTCTTGCAATATTTTTTTATACTTATTTATTACTAAACATAAAAATAAATAAGAAATATAAAATATGAAAATATATATATTTTTTAAAAAAAATCCTTCGTTCCAGACACACCCTTAAATCTTTAATCTTACTTTTTTGTTTCTTGAAGATGGTACTTTGGAGTAAAATATATTTTCTTTTCATTTTTTGAAAGAAAAAAAGAACGTCGGCGTTTACTCTTTTGTATCTTGAGGGAAGTCCTAAAATGGAGACACGTTGAAGGATACGTGGTATCCCAATCTTTAAGGAACCTACTACTCTTCCATAACATAATTAAAAAGGAAAAAAGACTATAGTATAAATACTATCACGGCCAACTATACCAAATTCTTAATTTAATTTTTTTAGTTAAATAAACAAAATGCCGTGACTATATTATAATCCTCCGATATTCGGTACTTACTATTTTACGAATCTTATGTATTATGCATAATTTATTAAAAGAGGGAATGCACAGTATAAGAAAATTATTTTTTTTAAATGTCGAATTTTATTTATTGCGCTACTATAAAAGAAAACTGAGTGAAGTGCACGGATTTTTCGATTTTGATGCTATTATTTAATTTGTGTTTGCTTTTAAAATTTTTTGTTCAAACACGGTTTCTGAAATTTCAGAAGAACGAAATTCAAGCACATATAAAAAAAAATTATCAAATCTAACTTCAGATATCGTATATCTGAAGTTATCAAAATATTAATCTATCATAATAAAATACTCCCTAATAAAGATAATTATATACTCAAAAGAATTTAAATTTTACACCTTTAATTAAGAATGAAATAATACGATACTACGCTGCAATTTTTATTAGTTAGAAACGTCGAAACTTTTAATGTGGTGACTGTATAACTTTAATTTGTCCATAGAGACAGATGGATCACATGCACAAATCCCAGATATAATTTAGTTTGTCCCTCCTACATATGCCACCACATCACTGACTATATGATTCTTTAAATATAGATTTCCCCTCCTGAGAGTTAACGACGTGTTAAGGAGGAGTATGTATTTATATTATAATAATATGGTCTAAATAAATTAATTAAATACTTGATTAACTGAAAATGACAACCTAAAAGGGACGTATCTAATTGTTTCTTCCAAAAGTATTAATTGTTTATTTGATGTGATAATTAGGTGGCATTTTGTCTGAGTTTTTGCCAAGATAGCTTTTACTAACTCAGTTTTGTAGTTGTTGATGAGATGTTTGAGTATTGTTTAAGAATTATTAATTCTCAAAGCTCTTTTTTCTCAATTTTGGTTCTCCTTCATCATTAAAGTTACACTAAATAAGATGAATTATTCTACAATAAAGTTTAGTTTGGGAATATGTTATTGGCACTAGAGGTGTATTTATCAAGTATATTCACTTCAAAAGACAAACAAACTAAGTTATATACTCTCCTTACTCCTAGTGTAATGATTTTTTTATTCTATCAATGTAATTACCAATTAATATTATTAAATAAAGTTACTTTTAATTATACGCGGGATGAATTTTTCTTGCACCTAGCTGATATATTGTTGTGTAGAGTTATAATTCCTAGTATATTCCTCCATTTTATGGGAAAATTAAGGACATTGTGCAGAATAAAACCAAATATACATAGCATTGTGCACCATGAACATATACTATCGTAATTTTAGAAATTATTTGAAACCTATGTTTCATTTTTTCTTATTGTCTAATATAAATATTCATAGACAGACAATTATGAATAAAGCCAAGAAAAAATATGAAACGAACAAATTAAGAACAACATTAGATATATATATGGTACGTACCACAAAATTGAAAGGCAACTCTCAGAATGGCTCCTCCTCCTTGTTCCTCTTCTTCAACTTCCCATAATGGCTAAATATAAAGCTGCAAAATTATATGAAAAAGATATGAATATGTTTTGAGTCAAATAAATAAAAGAAAGAAAGAATAATTACTTCAATTATTTGGCTGAATCTAACACTTCATTTCCAAAAAAAAAAAAAAGAGATGATGAATGAAACCTTTGACTTGAATTAATTGTTCAGTTCCCCAATTATGGCCGATGGCCCTTTTATATCTTTTGTTAACACTATTAATAACTACATTATATTCCGTCTTACTTTCTTTTTTTTTATAATATCCCCCTCCCCCTCCTTTAGTAATGCTTCGCTAGAAAGAAAAGAATTTAAAGAAAATGCCAAATGTTCATATTCTGTAATCGCTAGATGCAGGCCTTTTATAATTATAATAGTAAATTGATATTCTTTTCCCTTACTTTTCTTTTAGTGTGATACTGTGATATAAAGACACAGTAAATTGCACTTTTATCTAAATATGAAATATGATTATATAAAAACGTATTTGTTCCAGCTATTAAAAAATTCATTATATATTCCAAACACCAAAGCAAGTCAATCCAGCCAATAAATAATAAAATTGTGTATCCATCTTAAATTTAGAGATTAAGTTGTTAAATACATGTGTATTTATTTTATTTATTTAATAATGTTTTAATTATGACTTTCTTACGTGGTGATTAGATTTTTTTCATGAGGCAATTACGTAAATTTATTTTTGATAGTAGGTGACAATCAGACTTGAACTTATGATATTACATATTGCTTAGTTGGATAGCGGATATATACTTGAGTGGTGTATCAACAGGAACATTTGAAGTATATGAAGTAGAACTCAAAAAGTTAGCCAAGATTGTGTAGTTTCGAGCAGATGAGATCAGCTTGGTAATTGAAGGCTTGTGTGGAGGATGTATTGCGATCACAAATCTATATGGACGTTACTTTAATATTTCTCTATTTTTTCAGAACTTCACTAAAGACATCAATTTCGAACAAATTTATAATATTAGAATTGGTTAAGTCTATTTATGGTAATATAGAATTTGATAATTATGGTAATATATGATTTGTAGTTCTATTAGAATAGGGTTATCATTTACCCTATTAGACTATGAAAATGAGGATCTTATCTCTATAAAATGAGGTCAATATGATTAATGAAAAATTGAAAGAATTCTCTCATTATTCTTGTCTCTCTAAATTACCGTCTCTGTCTCAATATTAATATGGTATTAGAGCCACGATATAAAGAACACAAAAATCCTAAAACAATGACAGTTGATTGGTTCGATCTTTGGCACAAACGGTTGGGTCATCATTCAACACAAGTAACAAAGTTTATTACGACATTAGGCTTAAATGAGAGTGGTGATAGATTGGATAGAGAATGTGATGTATGTCAACGAACAAATAAAATGAGAAGTGTTTTTCCTTTAAGTGATAATATTGCTTCGGATACTTTTGAGACGATCCATTGCGATTTATGGGGACCATATAGAACTCCTTCCTCTTGCAGTGCTTCAAATATTTTTTAATATTTTGGATGATCGTTCACGAGCCATGTGGATCTTTTTCTTAGTTGATAAGGAAGAAGTGTCCTAAACCTTGAAGAAGTTCTTCGCTCTTGTGGAGAGACATATCGGAAAAAGGGTGAAGATAGTTAGAAGTGATAACGAAACTGAGTTCACGTGTATGAAGACTTACTTCTTCGAACATGGATTTTTGTTTCAAACATCTTGCACAAGGAAACCTCAACAGAATGGAAGAGTCAAAAGAAAGCACTGTCACATTATTAATGTGGTGCGAGCATTGAGATTTCAGGGTCATCTTCTGATTAAATTCTATGGAGAATGTGTTTTGACTACGGGGTATTTGACCAATAAAACACCTTCTTCGATTTTGAATGAAAAAACCTCCTATGAACTTTTGTACAGAAATATGCTCAGGTATGATCACTTAAGGATGATAGGGTAACTATAATACACACACAAAGGGAAGAACGAGAGACTAGTTTCAGAGTCGGAGTCGTAGGTGTATCTTCTTGGAATACCCTTACGGAAAGAAGGGTTGAGTATGACTTAGAGAACGATGAATATTTAATCTCAAGAGATATGAATTTCTACGAGACTAAATTCTCCTTCGCTGTAAGACTAGACAGCTTAACCGACAACTTAAAAGCAATATCGAACGGAGGAGAATTTCCAGAACAAAGTTGTATTGAAACGGAGGAGAATTTCCAGAACAAAGTTGTATTGAAACGGAGGAAGGAATAAGTCAACAAAACTTCTTAGAAGACAAAATTGATAATATAGGTACAAACGAAACTCAGATAGACAGAGTGCAGACATCGAATGTCGAACCTACGGATCAACAGGATTTAGACCGGACAGAGGCCAGTCTGGATAAAATAATATGGAGGAAGCACAGCCGCAAGGTATTAGTACCAATGAAATACACCCGGATGAACAATTGGATTGAGGTAGACATCAAAAGCATGAATCAATCCGATTACGCGACCACGTCACCGAACCTTTCCGGAAAAAAAGTACATCAACTCATCCACTAGATCCTTAGTAATTCTCCGGTGCACCTTATCCTTTAGCTAACTATATATTATGTGATAATTTTTTCCTCGCAACACCAAAGGTTCCTTGAAGCAATTACCAAAGGAACCGAATCAAAAATCTTTTCGGAGGAAATGAAAAAGGAACATTGGAAAGTAGTCGTGCGGTAAGAGATCCAAGCGTTGGAGGATAATGGAACATGGATACTAGAAACTTTGCCACCAGATAAGAAAACACTCGGATGTAGATGGGTGTACAAAATCAAGTATAATTATGACGGCACAATCGAGCGATATAAAGCTCGTTTGGTCATCTTTGGAAATAAACAGAGGAAGGAATTGACTACAACAAAAATTTTGCTCCGGTTGCTAAGGTAGTAACTGTTCGGACCTTTCTAGCTATTGTGGCTACACGAAATTGGGAGATGCATCAGATGGATGTGCATAATGCTTTCTTACACGGCAAGCTTGAGGAAGTTTATATGGAATTGCCATCAGAATTTCGTGTTCCTAATCCGGGGCAAGTATGTCGATTCTGGAAATCTTTGTATGGTTTGAAGAAAGCTCCAAGGTGTTGGTTTGCTAAATTGTCAAATTGTTTTGATGAAATATGGGTTCAAACAGTCGTACTCTGATTGTTCTCTATTCACTATGCACCAGGAAGGTATGCAACTTAACGTTTTAGTCTATGTGGATCACTTGATTATCTCGGGAAATGACCATAGTGCCATTGAACGATTCAAAGACTATCTCCACACCTATTTTCCATGAAGGATTTGGGCCCTATAAAGTACTTTATGGGAGTTAAAATTGCACGTGGACCAACTGGATTGTTTCTCTGTCAACGAAAATATATGTTGGATATAATCTCTGAGTCCGGTTTACTAGGAGCTAAACCAATAAATACACCTATGTAATAAAATCACGATTTGGCGTTGGTCAAAGGAGATACTTTAGAAAATTCGGAACCATATCAACGTCTGGTCGGTAGATTATTATACCTCAGTTTCACGAGACCCAAGTTGTCGTATTGTTTGCATGTTCTGTCCCAATTCATGCAGCAACCAAAGGAAGCACACTGAAACATGACTCTTCGTGTGGTGCGGTACTTAAAGAAGAATCCAGGACAAGACATTGTGATGAGAAAATATTATGATCTCCAATTGTACGGATGGTGTGATTCGGATTAGGTCGGATGTCCTTTGACTCGAAAATCACGTACCGATTGATTTATATCTCTCTGGAATTCACATGTATCATGAAAAATCAAGAAGTATCACATTGTCTCTCACTCGTCAATAGAGGTGGAATATCAGTCAATGGCAACGATAGTCTGTGAGTTGAAATGGTTAAACGAATTTTTACATAGTTTGGGTGTTGAACATAAATCTCCGATAAAAATGTATTGCGATAGTCAAGCAGCATTGTATATTGCGCGAAATCCGGTGTTTCATAAACGAACTAAACACATTGAAGTCGACTGTCACTATATCCAGGACGTGCTCCAATCCGAAATAATACTTCCCAGTCACGTGTCAACCAGTGAGCAATTGATCGATGTGATTACAAAGGCTTTGGAAAAATCACAACATGAATATTTACTTGAAAGTTGGGCATTCAAGACCCTTATGCTCCAACTTAGGGGGGGGGGGAGTATTAGAATAGGTTTAAGTCTATTTATAGTAATATAAGATTTAGTAATTATGGTAATATAGAATTTGTATTCCTATTAGAATATGGTTACTCTTTACCCTATTAACTAGGAAAATGAAGATATTACATCTATATGAGAAGATCATTATGATAAATGAAAAAGCTTATATTTTTAAATTCTCGTTCATATCTTGATTTTAACCCACAATAAACCTGCGCAATTACGAAACATACAATAAAGGACTTTTTCATAATATTTTAATATAATATTAAATTGTGTAATTATTTTATGTAAAAGCAAATATGAATCGATGCCCTTTAAGATTGTGTGTAAATTGCTGGGAAAGAGATGTAAAAATGCAAGGTGTGAGCTGAGTCATGAGTGGTAAATTACACGTTAAGCGTCTGTCAAGGGTGTATGACAGCCAGCAAAGCAAATTTAGAAAGTAAAGTATATATCACCTTGAGGCTTTGCCGACCAACAAGTAACAACTCCCTTTCACTTTTATTTGTGGCACCAAAATGCAGCAATAAAGAAAACAAGTAAAGACGAAAGCGTTATTTAAATTTGATACCTTAACAAATATCTTTATCATTATTATTTTCATCGACATGTAATCATATAAACGGGGCCGGCAAGATATAACCAAGTGTTAAAAACGACAGGTGTTATTACCATAGAACATAGGATACCGCAAGGGTTCAACCAAATCTTTTTCGTCCAAAAGTTTCGTTATATATAGAAGGTCTAAATTAATACAGTAATAAATATTTATTTGTTTCTACTTAAAAAAAATTTAATAAAAAATTCAGTCATGTCACTGACATATAGACCACTATATATATATATATATATATATATATATATATATATATATATAGTGGTCTATATGTTAGTGACAGAACTGGAACTTTTATTAAGATGACAACTTGGTGCACTAAGTTCTCGCTATGCTCGAGGTCCAGGAAAGGACCGGACCACAAGGATCTCTGTCAGAGGCTGTTTCATGACTTGAATCTATGCCCTCCTGATCACATGACAGCAACTTTATCAGTTACTTCAAAGCTCCCCATATATGTGTATGTGCACGAGCGGGAGCGAGAGAGTTAAAAATTTTAATTGCAGCAATTAATTGCACTTCAAAACTATTGTCGTTGTGAAATTCATTTGGAGGGTTACATATACCTTCTTAAGGACTAAGAGTTGTTTCACCTTCCGCCTCTCTCGTATTTTGTATAAATTTTAGTGGGGCAGAATAAGTCCATTTATTATTGATGAAAATTAACAAGTAATCGATGAATTAGTCTAAAGTATGCTCAAATTAACTCGCATATAAGAACATAAATTTAAAGGGAGAAACGGAGAGATATCTAAAAGTTCTTTTTCATTCGTATTTCAAGATCAAACATTCTTTATTACTTTAACTTAATTTTTTTTTATATCCAACTTTTTGGCTTACGTTAGACTATTTCTGGAGATAGAAATATTAGTCCCTTAACACTACTATCAATAAATCACAAAATATACCTGAATGATCAGGATTTAAAAATAGAATAACTGATATTCCAATTTAATATTCTAATTCAACAATGTGAGGAGCAAAATTTTTTGGTCATACATAAGCCGTAATTCTTCAAATAATACATGTTTATTCGTTTAAAAGTTAAAGTCACTTTCTATTTGTACTTGTTTTTGACTTTTTGTCTTCAGGTTACATCTTTTCCCAAGTTAAGATATCAAGAGATAGTTTAAGTCTATGTTATTCTTCTTTTTTTGTTCAAGTGTACTCTCTGTTTGTATAAATTATTATTTGTTTCTAAATCACCATAAAGTTGAGCTAGATTTTACATTTTTAAAGGAATCAAATATAGATATGTGGATAAACGAATAAATGCAGATTAATATATATCCACATAATTAAACAGAGAATATGGTAATTCTTTGTATCAATGCTAGTGTACAACCTACATGACCAACATATATTTTTAAGCAGATATCTCGAGACATAAGAACAACCATTTTTAGTAGGAACTATTTTTTCCCCTTAAATAAACCCTACGTACACTAATCGGACAAATAGACATCAAATACCAGATGACTAAATTAAAAAAATAAAGACTAATCAAATCTTGATGAAAGGAATAACTATGACTTTTTTCTTATAATAGTGGTGTTCGAGTCAATTTGCACGCACCTCGATTATTCTGTCGAATATATGCTATCTTACACTAGCACATGTATCGAATAGCTCTACCCAATGCAACTTAGTTAGATAAAAAAAAACACCTAATTCTGAACGACCTTTATAATTTTTATCTCACTTTATTGACCACCGGTAACTTCTACATCTTCTGTCATGTACTTCACTTTCTTGATCTTATTAGTCACTTTATAATTAAACTATGTATGGAGAGAATCATTTTAATAGCAATATATGTATAATATCTAACTATCTAGATATTAGTGTTACTTATGGCTTTCCGACCTGCAAATCACGTCAAGAACAGTACCTTTCTTCATTCTACCGCCCGTAATGAAGATGCGCCCCACAGAAATATGAAGGAAAAAGACAGACAAGTATACATTTACCTAGGACTTAGGATCAATGTTTTTCTTCATTTGTGGACGGTGGATATTGTTCTGATTGTCTATCCATGGACCACAGTTTAAAAACTCAAAATCGAATTTAACTCAATTAGTATAATTGAAAGAAGCAATGAAGAAAAATTTCGTCGATTTGTCTTCAATTGTAGATTGATTGGGATTTGGGAGTATTTCTCCTTCTTGAATTTTTAACATTTAATGTCAAAGTCAATTCTATAGAGGGGATTGTTGGAAATTTGCCTTTGGCGGGGAAGTGCGTCTACCCATATTTAATGAATTAAACACTAGTGTTCCACATGTTGGAGGCTTTGTCTCTTCACACATGCATAATCTACTAAGTGAGTAGATGACCGTAGGGCCAAGAATCGTCAAATTTCGTTGAGAAATGAAAGAGATATTGGTCCACGAAGTAAGGTGTTTGAGGCATGGAAATATGGTGTGGCACAAATCTACCACATCGGTGGGAAAAGAAAGAATTGTTCTCTTTATAAGTCTCTAAAGTGGTAAAGGGTTTGGGACCCCAAGGGGTATCCCATGTGTTTAAAGTAGGGAGGACCTAGATGTGCTTGGGTTCAAGGCTAAGCCCACACGCGCGCCGCCGCCGCGCGCCCGTCCGGTCCGGTCACGGTCTGTGGGGACTTTTGCTTAATATTTACAGTTTGGTCCCTAGAGTTTCTGAAAAGTTGATTTTGGGAGTGACGGAAGGCAAAAAGTTTCTGCCTACCGTTTGGACTATTTTTTGGAGCATTAACCAGCCATTACTTGGTTGTTAACTACTCCATAAACAACCCTCCTTCATGACCATAAATCAGCCTCACTAATTGTATTAAACCTGCCATTTTCAGCCTCCCTAATGGCCATTAACAGCCCTCCTAATAACTATTTACAGCCATGTTTGTAGTAGTTGAGGAGTCCCTCCTCCATGCTATATATTGATGCCTAATTTGGCTAAAAAACGTGATAAAAATAGCACAAAACTGCAAAACAGTCACGAAAAACACTGCCAAACAGTGACGAAAAACAGTGAGCATATATACAAGATATACACAACAGAGACACACTATATACACAGAGACAAAACAGAAGAGAAAACAGAAACTCTTCCTTCCTTTTCCATATCTTCAGCAAGTCAACTCGTGTTTGTTTTCTTCGTCAGACTCAACCTATTGGCTTTGTAGCGTTGAGATTAAAGTGTTTGTTAAACAAAGGTAATATACATGTGATATACACTGAATATACAACAGTATATATCACAGGTATACAAAGCAGTGGGCAGCCCAGCAAAGCCGTGGGCAGTGGCCCAAATCGTCCAGGCCCATCACGGGATTTAGGCAGCAAAACAGTGGGCAGATTTGTATATTAAGGAAAGTATATTTTGTGTATATTGTAGTGTATTTGTTACCTAGATTATGATATACACTTACCATAATTAGGATATACACTTACCATAATTGTATAGTTAGAATTATGGTAGAATAAGATTTTAGGAATAGAATAGGAATATGATTCTCCTACTTTGTAACTTGTATATATATCTATTCAATCAATGAAAATAATCAATGGGATTATTTCTTTCATGGTATCAAGAGACCAGGTCTAATCAAAAGTTTTTCTCTCAACTTTTGTCCTCTCTTTGATTTCGGCCGAGACACCCCACCCCCCCTCGGGTTTCTCTTCCAAAATTTGTCTTCCGCTCTAAAAAACACCTCTCTTAAATTTCCCTTCCTTCTTTGTTCTTTCAATATGTCTAAGAACAATTATCACCCTACCCTCATGGTTTCCAATATCAAGAGCTGCATCCCTATTGTCCTTGAGATGGAAAACGTCCAATATGCGATGTGGGCGGAGTTGTTTAAAATTCACGCTATCTCTTATCAAGTTCTTCATCACATCATTCATCCCGCTAGACCCCTTCCTGCGGAGGATCCTGAGTTATGGATTACTCTTTATGCTACCGTTCTCCGGTGGATCTACGCCACTATTTCGGTGGACCTTCTACAGACGATTATTGAGCCGGATACCACGGCTATGGCTGCATGGAATAGATTGCGTGACATATTCCAAGACAACCAACATTCACGTGTCGTCACACTCGAGCAGGAATTCTCTCTAGTTCGAATGGACGAATTTCCAAACGTTTCTGCATATTGCAAGAAACTTAAGGAGTTGGCAGATCAACTCCGTAATATTGGCGCACCGATAACTAATAATCGTCTCGTTCTGCAGTTGGTTGCCGGTCTATCGGAGGCCTATAATGGTGTTGGAACTCTCATTCGCCAAAGCAACCCTCTTCCCGACTTCTATCAAGCCCGCTCCATGCTTACTTTGGAAGAAGTCGGTTTGGCTAAAAAGGCCGCTACCGGAGCAAGCTCCGTCGTCATGGTGGCATCCTCTCCTAGTTCTTCGGGTTATGTTAATAATTCGGGCCAAAACCATAATCATGGTGGCGGCAAGAATAATCGCAAGAAT
Organism: Anisodus acutangulus; assembly: GCA_029783415.1. Lineage (NCBI taxonomy): Eukaryota > Viridiplantae > Streptophyta > Magnoliopsida > Solanales > Solanaceae > Anisodus > Anisodus acutangulus. Next base: position 49,968,147 of record CM056493.1, on the reverse strand, counting down.
AATAACAAAAACCGCGGGGGCAAACACGGCGGTTCCGGTGGTCAGCAAGCAGGCGATAGGCCCCATCAAGGGAACAGTGGCCCACCACCCCTCTGGTCCCAACAGTGGGGCCTATGGCAGTGGGGCTGGGGCAGTGGGCCGTGGGCGGCGACCGCCTACTCAGCGGCAAATTCCAGCCGCCATGAGGTGGCAACGATTCAGCCCAACACCCAGCCAGTTGGCGGCCATCGGCGATGGCCCAACAGCAGCAGCTCCAGCAGCTACGGCCCAGCTCCATCACGGACAGGAATTCTTGGGCTCCGACCTCCACAAGCCCATCATGCAGCAGGCCCCACTCAGACCGATATCGTGGCCGTGATGCACACGTTGGGGTTGACTCAACCGACCCAAATTGGTACATGGACACCGGGGCCACTACTTACATGACTTCCGAATCAGGTACTCTCTCCTCTTATTCCAATTTGAGCACCCCTCGGGGTATAATTGTTGGTAATGGCAACTCTATTCCATTTCAGGGTTATGGTCAGAAAACGTTGTCTCCCCCCAATCCACCCCTTCTCTTGAAAAATACTTTACATGCTCCTAAATTGATTAAAAATTTAGTGTCTGTCCGAAAGTTCACTACTGACAATTCCGTTTTCGTTGAATTTGATCCTTTTGGTTTCTCTGTGAAGGATTTCAAGACGGGGAGTCATCTCATGAGGTGTGATAGTAGGGGGGATCTGTATCCTATCATGTCTGATTTCAGTCCATCGAGTCAAGTCTTGCCATCAGCATTTGCAGCCATTTCTCTTTCCATGTGGCATGCTCGTCTGGATCATCCGGGGTCTTCTATTTTATCAGTTTTAGATAAAATAGCTTTATTTCATGTAAGGGTACGAGTCGTACTCCACTTTGTCAGTCTTGTTCATTAGGGAAAATTGTTAAGTTGCCATTTGTAGACTCCAGTTCTCATACTTCAATGCCATTTGATATTATTCATAGCGACTTATGGACGTCTCATGTTCTTAGTTAATTGGGTCATCGATATTATGTTCTCTTTTTAGATGATTATTCTAGATTCTTGTGGACGTTTCCAATTGCGAATAAATCACAAGTGTTTTCCGTCTTCATCAAATTTAGAGCGTTCATTCGTACTCAATTCGAAAGAGAAATAAAAAATATTCAATGTGATAATGGGAAAGAATATGACAATAGGGAGTTTCGGGAATTCTGTGCTAATACTGGGATCAATTTTCAGTTTTCGTGTCCTCATACATCTTCACAAAATGGGAAGACCGAATGCAAAATTCGTTCCATAAATAACATTGTCCGAACTCTCTTAATTCATGCCTTCATACCTCCATATTTTTGGCACCATGCTCTACAAATGGCCACATATCTTCTTAACATAATTCCGTCTAAAGGTCTGACGTATTCTTCCCCTCAAAATCCTATATAATAAGAACCCTTCTTATTCTCACCTTAGATTTTTGGATGCTTGTGTTATCCGTTATTCCCATCCACCACAATTAACAAACTTCAGGCTCGGTCTACCCCGTGTGTATTTTTGAGTTATCCGTCAAATCATCGTGGTTATAAATGCTTTGACTTATCCTCCAAGAAAATCATAATTAATCGCCATGTCATTTTTTATTAAACCCAATTTCCATTTACAAAAGTTCATACTCCCGAGCCTAAGTCGTATAATTTTTTGGATGACCAAATATCCCCGTATATTATTCGGAATTTTTCGAACATCTCCCACATCCAAAATTCTCCAGGTGGCCCATCGCTCACGGCCCCACAGCCTGCGTGCCAAATGCATTGGAATGGCTCCAAAGAATTGGGTCACCCAGCCACTCGAACCGGTCCAGACGACGATTCCAAGCATCGATTTGGGCCAAGAGCCCACCGCTGCCCAATCCGTCCCGAGCCCAGAAAATTCCCAAAATTCCATCAATTCTTCCACAAGTCACAGACCGGTCACATGTAGTCAGCGGGGTATTTTTACACCTAAAAGACATTTTAATTTACATTCTGATGTCTCTAAATCCCCCTTGTCCTGTAATCTTGTGTCCGCCTTAAATGACCCTAATTGGAAAATTGCTATGACTGATGAATATAATGCTCTTATTGATAATATGACGTGAGAGTTGGTGCCCCATCCATATGGTATTAATGTTATCAGGTCTATGTGGATTTAGCGAATGTGGTCTCCGAATCATGTTGGCTACGTAATTTGCTTTTGGAGCTTCATTGTCCCATTCAGAAGGCAACCTTGGTATATTGCGATAACATTAGTGCCATCTACCTTTCAGGTAACTCAGTTCAACACCAACGTACCAAGCATATCGAAATGGACATTCACTTTGTCCGTGAAAAGGTTGCAAAGGGTCACGTTCGCGTATGTTATGTCCCGTCTCGTTATCAAATTGCAGACATCTTTACAAAGGGTGTACCAGCGGTTCTCTTTGAAGATTTTAGGGACAGTCTCAGCGTTCGAAGACCGCCCGCTATGACTGTGGGGGTGTGTTAAACAAAGGTAATATACCTGTGATATACACTGAATATACAGCAGTATATATAACTGGTATACAAAGCAGTGGGCAGCCCAACAAAGCCGTGGACAGTGGCCCAAATCGTCCAGGCCCATCACGGGATTTGGGCAGCAAAACAGTGGGCAGATTTGTATATTAAGGAAAGTATATTTTGTGTATATTGTAGTGTATTTGTTACCTAGATTAGGATATACACTTACGATAATTAGGATATACACTTACCATAATTGTATAGTTAGAATTATGGTAGAATAAGGTTTTAGGAATAGAATAGGAATATGATTCTCCTACTTTGTAACTTGTATATATATCTATTCAATCAATGAAAATAATCAAGGGGATTATTTCTTTCAGTGTTGTTTTATCTTGGGAGACTATTGCCCGCTAACGTAAAAGCATATATACGGGGAAATCTTGTCTTAAGGACAGAGTGCAATCACTCGACTCAACACACAACGTTGTAACCATCCAGATTTAGTTGTTTCTTGATTTCAGGTTATCAAGATTCAAGACACAACAAGCTTGCGGCAGTTTTGAAGATTGACCTATTTGTTCAACAAGATTCAATTTCTGAATATTGAATGTTTGTTCATCCTTTCGAACACTTGTAATATTTATTTACTTCCCGTACTGCTTTATACAATAGAGTACCAACAGGCAATACGATGAATACAAAATTCTTGAATATATGAATAAATGAAATCTTTAGATTGAAATGAACGTGAATTGGGTTAACAATTATAATATAAAAGTGTTGAGCTAGAGAAGCACCAAATTAAAGAAATTATTTTAGCACGTGAAACGACCAAAATTTCAAAAGTTAAACAAATTGTGATGGATTATTTGATGGCAAAGAGCCAAACGAGGATGTCAACCCTAACAAAATAATTGATGTATCTGAACTCGTCGGACTTTGTAAGTGTAGAAAGAAAACTAAAGAAGTTGTAACAAGTATAGTTGAGCTCGAGTTTGTTGAGTTACGCGATCAAATTGTGGTTACATTCACTAAGTCTATAACTCTCGAGAAATGATTAAGCAATTTTAAAGGAGGGTGTTAATTAGATTCATTACAAAGACATGGATTTTCTTAATTCTTGTATTAGATAATTAATGTCAGGATATGTACTAGGAGAAATAAAGAAACATTTATTTAAATCAAAATTTATGTATCAGACTAGTTACATGTTAAAAGAATATCTATATTTAAATATATAGGTACTATAGTCATTTTAGCCAAGTTAAAATAAGTAAAGAAGAATACTCATTCAAATTTTTTTAAGAGAAAATGATTGATCAAGAGTGCACTTCTTCCTTAAATTTTGCAACGAAACATATCATTAGAAGGGTAAAAGAGGGTTCTCTTTGTTTACATAGTGAGTGGACCGTTTCAATTTTATAGGAGGAGAAGAATGTCGATAGTAAAAAATTAAGGACGAGGATTTTATTTTTCAAACATACACTACTAAAAAAATCGCGTTATGCCAAGATAAAAATACCAACATACATCGTTGGTACAACTCCGTCCAATATTTCGTTAATATAATAACATATAAAAGATACAGTCTTTTTTTTAAATTTAATTAATTAATGAAGACTAAAAAATTTCAGCGATGACCGTTGGTTTTTCTCAACGATGTGATAATTATACTTGACAGACCTTTATTCGGAATTATTGACAACTCTGTGTCTATTTTTTTCACTCGAAAAACGTGTGTTTTTAATAGTGAGATATAATTGGAGAGAAAAATCGAGGACTCTTCTTTCCTTTTTCACCACTTGATGCAAACAAGAGATGAAAGTTTGAACTACACTTAGAACAAAAAAGCAAATAATAGTTTAGGTATAATAGTTTGTTCCTATTATAAGTTGTTATCTAAGTAGATAGGCTCGGTGCTGTGAACATAATTAATGTAAAATGATATTAATCTCCCTTAGGGAGTCTTTCTTATTAATATCAATATATATAGTGTACAATATACAATCCTAATACAAGAGGAATCTCATTCACAATATAAGAGGAATCCTAGTTTAGAATCCTATTCTAATTATGGGTAGGGATTGTAGTGTTATACTTATATACGTTTACACAACCCCTCAGTCGGAGCGGGAGGAGGCCTAACGCTAAAACTGGATCTGAAGTCAAGAAACAACTGTCTTGGGAGGCCCTTCGTGAAAATATCCGCGTATTGATATGAGAAAGGCACGTGCAATACCTTAATATGCCGGAGAGCAATCTTCTCACGAACAAAGTGGATGTCCATCTCAACATGCTTGGTTCGCTGATGCTGAACCGGATTGTGAGACAGGTTTATGGCGGATATGTTATCACAGTAGACCAGAGATGATTTTCTTAAAGGACACTGAAGCTCCAAGAGAAGGTTTCGGAGCCAACAGATCTCAGCAACAACATTAGCAACTCCTCTATACTCAGCTTCTGCACTCGAATGAGATAATGTGGCTTGCCGTTTGGCAGACCAAGAAATGAGATTATCACCCAAAAACACACAGTAGCCGGAAGTAGAGCGGCGGGTGTCTGGACAGCCTGCCCAATCTGCATCTGTGTAGGATAATAGCGAGTTCGGTGCGGGGGGGGGGGGTATAAGTGTAGTCTATAGTCCAGTGTGCCTTTAACATATCGAATGATACGTTTGAGGGCAGTAAAATGAGGTTCCCTGAGGGCATGCATAAACAAGCATACATGTTGGACAACATAGGCAATGTCAGGCCTGGTGAAGGTGAGATACTGAAGTGCGCCTGCAAGACTGCTATATATAGTAGGATCAGTCACTGGAGTACCGACCAGTGCACTAAGTTTGGATTTAGAATCAACTGGAGTGGCCATGATTTTGCAATTGTCCATCTTAGCCATATGTACGATCTCCTCTGCATACTTACGCTGGCAAAGAAATATACAATCTGCAGATCTAGTGACTGAGATCCCTAAAAAATAGCTCAACTTTCCCAAATCAGTTATGGCAAATTCAGACTTGAGCCGTACAATGATCTCATCTTTCAACACAGCAATAGAGGCAGCAAGAACAATGTCATCCACATATAACAGTAAATATGCAGTATCACGACCTCGATGTAAAGTAAAGAGAGAGGTATCACATCTGCTGCATGTAAACCCAAGGCGTTTAATGAACTGTGCAAACCGATCATACTATTCTCTGGGGGCATGTTTTAAGCCATAGAGTGACTTACAGAGACGACACACATATTGTGGGGCTGCTGGGTGGACAAAGCCAGTCGGCTGGTGCATGTATACAATTTCTCGTAAATCCCCATGAAGAAATGCATTCTTCACATCTAGTTGATGAATCGGCCAATTCTTACCCATAGCAATGCTCAGAACTATGCGAATGGTGGCCGGTTTGACAACCGGACTGAAAGTCTCGCCGCAGTCAATGCCCTCATGCTGGTTAGTACCATTTGCCACTAGTCTTGCCTTGTATCTTTCTAAGTCACCACTATCTATGAACTTGTGTCGAAAAAGCCACATGCAACGGATCACATTCACCCCCTCCGGTCGAGGAACCAAGTCCCAAGTATGTTGTTTTGTTAATGCATTAAACTCCTCACACATGGCCGCATTCCAATTTGGGTCCAGTTTGGCTAATTTAGGGCTTTTTGGAATAAGTGAAATTGTTTGGGTGGACATGTTAAATTGGACTTTGGGTTTGAAAATCCCGTGTTGGGCACGGGTTTCCATCCGATGTGTGGGTGATGGTTGGGTAAGGGTATCGGTCGACTGGTTGATTGGACTATGTGTTAGCAGATTTGGGTGTGGTATGTTTTATGTTGTCGGGACTGTGGTTTGGTCGAGGGTGGTTGTCGGATGGTGTGGAACAATGGCGATGTTTGGGTTTGAAGTCGAGTGGGTTGGGTCGGTGGGTGTCGGTGAACTGTGGTAACGATGTATGGGGGTTCTCGGTATGCCAAAAATGGAGGAGGGTTGTAGTGTTGGGTATGATGTCGGTGGCGTAGTAGGACCGGTGGCTGGGTTTGCTGGATAGTGGTTTAGGGTCGGACTAGGGTCAGCACGGTGGTAAGACAGTTGGGAAGGTACAGTGAATGGGACGGTGACCGGTGAGTTGGTGGAACCTGGAGACAGAGTGGTGCTAGGGGTGGCTAGCGGTGGTGACGGGGAGGTCACTGATGGCAGGGATGTTGAAGGTGAGCGATGTATGGTAGCCGATGGTGGCGGTAGAGGTATAGTTTCCGAAAGTGACGGGCACAGTTCCCGAAGGTGGACATGAGAGAGAGTTGATTCATCTAAAAATTCATAATCCAATTTTTGAAATTTTTGGATGTTGGAAAAGGGGAATTGCGTCTCGTCAAAAGTGACGTGACGCGAGACGTGAATTTGACGAGTGGATAAGTCATAGCACAGATAGCCCCTATGGTTTGACGGGAAACCTAAGAAGACACACGGAGTGGTGCGGGGAGCTAATTTGTGAGAGGCTGTGGAAGAGAGATTAGGAAAATATAGACAACCGAATATCCGTAGGTGATCATAGGAGGGAACCCTACAGTGTAAGATTTTGGTTGGAGTCATGTTATGGAGGGTACTAGTGGGTAAAATATTAAGGATGTATTCTACTATTTTGACCGCATAAATCCAAAAGGAATGAGGGAGGGAGACATGAAACAAAAAAGTGTGGACCATGTTATTTATTGTACGGATGAGACGCTTGGCTTTGCCATTTTAAGGGGACGTGTGAGGACACGAAAATCAGAAGACCATGCTATTATTGGTGCAGAATGTTTGAAACGCGGAGTTGTTAAACTCACGGTCATTGTCACATTGGAAAGATTTAATGGCGCGTTCGAATTGCGTTTTGATAAATGTGCAAAATTCAAGAAATTTGGCAAAAACTTCAGACTTAAATTTTAATGGGTAGATCCAAAGAAAGTGAGAGTAGTCATCCAATAACACGAGATAATATTTATGACCTAGAGAACTAGTAATAAGGGAAGTCCACATATCAGCATGAATAATATCAAAATGAGCAAACGTAACGCTAACTGAGGAATTAAACGAAAGACGAACATGTTTGCCTAATGGATAGGAAATGCAGGTCTGGGCAAGTTTCCCATTACATTGAATAAAACTATTACTTCTAAGAAAATTAAAGACGGGAGCTCCTGGGTGTCCGAGCCTATTGTGCCAAATTGACGGAGATAGAGCAGCTAGGGTAGTGTGTGATCGGGAACCGGCAGCGGATGAGGATGTGAATGTATAGAGATCCCCTGTGCTATTGCATCTCGTAAGAGGTGTCCCCGTACGTAGATCTTTCACAGTAAAACCAAAGGGATCAAAATCAACAGACACAGAATAATTACGAGTAAATTTCCTAATGGATATTAAATTTTTGATGATGTGTGGGGCAAGCAAGACGTTATTTAGGGAGAAGGGTGGGTGATGAGGTGGAGTGTGGGTGTGACCATAGCCCTGAATTGGAATGCGGTGACCATTGCCAACTGTAATAAATTGTGGAGACTTTAAATGATAAACTTGGAAAAGATTGCCTGCGGACCGGGTGAGGTGAGAGGAGGCTCCGGAGTCCATATACCAATTTTCATCAGGCTGCTGCATACTCATATTGCTGAAAGCCTGACCCAAGTCAGTGGGGATTTGATTGAAGGGCTGCAGCGGGAACTGGGGCTGCTGCAGGAACTGGGCCTGTATGACATGGACCTGTTAGTGCTGGGGCAGGGGCGGGCGCGGACCTGGAGCCTGGCCCAGTAGCCCTTGTTGCTGAAAATGGAACTGGGCTGGAGGATATGCTGAAGCCACATCCCAGTTCTGATTTGGGTAACCAGACGCTGGGCCGGCCCATGCCATGGTGTTGCCGGACTGCTGTGTTTGTTGGCCTCGGCCCTTCCCACGGCCCTTGCCGCCTCGCCCACTACCGCGGCCTTTGCCACCCCTGGCGCAGCGGTTTTGCCGCAGTTGGATATTTTCCGGCGGAGGCTGTTGACTGACGGTGGCCTGATGTTGTGCGGGCGGTTCAACTGTTAAAGTCTTCTGGTTATGCTCATCCTGTTTCGCACGTCTGGTTTCCTCCAATAACAATTGCGATAGTGCTTTGTTGAAACTTGGTAGAGAGTCAGCCTGTTGTATCATCGTGGCTAAGGTGTCATATTCACCCTTGGGGAGTCCCGCAACTAATTGTAACACCATCTTAGTTTCGGGCACAAGTTTCAGTTGCCTGCAATATTCTGACATATTAGAGAAGTTTTCGAGACGGGTGGTGTTGAACTGTTCTTCCAAGTACACGGCGCGAGTGTGCTTGTTGTCTTGAAAAAATTCTTCCAAACGTGTTCATAGATCATGGGCAGAGGCACCCGTTTTCATAATTGTGTATAGTAAGTCCTTGGATATAGTGCCATATATCCACTGTTTGACCACGGCATCGAGGCGACGCCATGTGATGTCGTCCATATCGGGAGGACGAGGGAAAGAGTCGTCTATATGATCAAGCACATGATATACACATGCATGGATGCGAAATAGTTTCACCCATGACCTATATTGGCCATCTTCTTGATCAAGAATTATAGGGATAAAATTCTTGATGTTGGTAACGGCGAGAGCCAGATGGAAAGACGGTGAGGAGATAGGTTGGATGACGACTGAGTGAGAAGCGGAAGCATCGGAAGAGGTGGGAGTAGCCAAATTCTCCACTGGGATGGAGATTGGGAAGAGAAAAAATTATTGTTGCCGTTGGCCGAGAGGTGGGGGGGGGGGACAAGGAGGAAATTTTCTATAGTAGGATTTTGACTCTTGATACCATGTATGATGATATTAATCCCCCCTTAGGGAGTCTTTCTTATTAATATCAATATATATAGTGTACAATATACAATCCTAATATAAGAGGAATCTCATTCCCAATATAAGAGGAATCCTAGTTTAGAATCATATTCTAATTATGAGTAGAAATTGTAGTGTTATACTTGTATACGTTTACAATTAACATTATTATTTTATTTCCTAATGTTTTAATTTTTTTTAATAAAATGGTCGCACAATTCAACCTTTTAAGTGTGTTTAGAACTAATTTACACAGTGGAATTAGTTTTCATTACCCTTTGATTTGTTTGTTCGTTTGTTTTTCTTCCTTTTTTTTTTTGGTCAAGTTTCCACTAAAGTCAACACGGTAATTAAGACTTATTGCATGTCGTACCAAAAAGCTGTGTCCTGTTGCCCACTTTCCCCCAGTAATATGAGGTGTCAAGAGTAGACTTTTAAATCTATTCTACTAAATGAGGTGTCAAGAGTAGACTCGTAATATAGGGCCATTCGGGAGAAGTACTTCCTACCAAGAGTTTTTTCATAATAAGATTCAAAACCAAGACCTGTAATTTAGGGAGGAACAACCTCATCCACTGCATCACATCCGTTCACAGTAAGTTCATGTCATCATTGCACAAGATTAGTCCAAAAATAAAATTGTTTTCTAATAGTATATGAAAAGAATCAAATTAATGCACAATTATTCATCTTCCTTTTAATATATTTTATGTCTGGATATAAAGTGATATATACTTGCCTTGTATGATTTGTGAATGACCTAAAGGTGAAGTTAAAGTCCTCAAGAATCAATCGGCACCAGCATTTTCTTGAATCCTATATATCCACAGAGAGACAAAGAATAAAAATAATAATATAATAAGGTCAAGAATATAATCAAGAATCTCAGGACATATTGAAGAATTGATATAAAGCCAAACACGCGTAAAACTAGAAAGAAGAGGATTATACTTTAGTTAAAAGAAATAGTGCCTTGTTGTAAAGCTGCAAATAAGAAGAAAAGACTTTAAGTTCTATGCACCTATTGCCTGAAAATATGTAAATAATATTTACAAAATTAGATCAACTAGAAGTAAGTTTTTAAAACGCCAAAATACTTATTTTAGAGACTTGAGGTGTTTAGCTTATACTTTTAGAAATAAAATAAGTGTTTTTGAGTGTAATAGAAGTTGTTTTCAAGAAGCAATAATAGTTAATAGTTTTTCTCCAAAAATATTTTTAAAAACTTAATCAAGTACAAATTACTGCTCTAATATTAACAAATGTGCTTTTGAAATTGATTAGTCAAACACAAATGGCTACTCTTCAAAAACATTTCTCATTAAAAAATACTTTTCAAAATGAGTAGATTTTTTATGTTTGGCTAAAGATGCTACAAGTATATATCAATAACCTATAATAAATGATGAGTAATATGCTAAAACAAATTAAATTACACTACTAATGTAAATTTAAAGTTGCTTACCACACTATTTTCTTTTCTTGGTTCATACTCTGCTGTGACAAAAAGGAATCACTTAAGCTCAAAGTGTTTTTGCTAGTACATAGTATTAAGTTGGAAAGTGAGAAAAGGGAATGAGATATGATATGAGATAAGGGCATAGATTATATTCAAGATAACGAAATATTTATGTCATTCAGCAATTGCAACTTAACTAATCCTCTTCCTTTTATGATTCTGGTTTAGTTGAGAAGTCTTGGTCATTCTTTTGCTTTAGGAAATTTCCAAGAAATTTCTGAGATGACCCCATAAAGACTAAATTGAAGGACATGCCCAATTTTCTTTCTCCAGAAAAAGAGATAAAATTGATTATGCAAATTAAAACTTCAAGAATTGGTTTTAAATATTAATTTAAAAGATGTATTGATCTTGGATTAAGGGTTTTCTACACTTTTCTATCTTACGTTTGATGATCATTCTCTAGAGTATTTTCTTATGTGTATGTGGCTGGGGTGCTTTGATTAGAAGACCTCTAAGTCTTTAATTAGGTAAATGACCTCAAGTTATTTTTTATTGCATGATGACCCTTAATTAGATTGATTGAAGAATTAAAAAAAGAAAAATTGTCGATTTTTGGGGTTTTCCCCCTATTATCTATAATCAATGCAACCTCTTCTTGGTTGATGAAGGTCATTTTCAACCACCTCCTTGAACTTCCTTCTCGGTTAATTATCAATTACTTCCTGGTCGATTTGTAGAAATCCAAGTAAAGTAACATATGAACCCTAATTGATCATCTATAGAAAGGGAGAGAGTTAATGTAGAGAAGAGAGAGTTGTATTAACGGTCATAATAAAGTGACCTCCACAATATTACAATGTCTTATTTATAAGTAATTAACAACTTAACCACTTAACTAATTAGGTATAGTGAAAGACTAAACTGCCCTTGTATCTTTATTTTCATTTACATCAATACTCCTCCTCAAGCTAGGTGGTGTGAAAATGTTTAATAAGCCTAACTTGGATACACGATACTCATGTTGAACTCTATTCAACCCTTTTGTGAATATATCAACAGGCTGTTCAGTTGTGTGTATGTACTGAGTTTTGATCATTCCTTGTTGGATCTTTTCTCTTATAAAATAGCAGTCAATCTCTATGTGTTTTGTTCTTTCATGAAACACAGAATTGGCTGCTATTTGTATAGCAGCTTTACTATCAATGTGAATGCAAACTGACAACTCTAATTGTATTCCCAGATCTTTGATCATCCCTATTAACCAAGTTAACTCTGTTACTGTGGATGCAATGCTCCTATACATATCTTTTGCTGAGCTTCTTGATATTGTTGTCTGTTTCTTTGACTTCCAAGACACAAGAGATTCACCTAGCTTGATTGCAAACCCATTCACTGACTTTCTTGAGAAATTGCAGGCAGCCCAATCATCATCACAAAAGGCTGTCACTGTATCTTTCTTGACACTTAATGATAAAACTCATTGTCCAGGCCGAGTCTTGATATATCTAACAATCCTCATTGCTGCCTCCAAATGTGACTTCTTGGGATGTTGTAAGAACTGACTCAATGACTGTACACTATATGCTATGTCGGGTCTATTTACCGTTAGGTATAATAATTTGCCTATCAATCTCTGATAGCCTCATTGATCAACTATTAGTTCATCTTCTGCAGACTTTGTATTTTTGTCCTTGTTTGTCTCTTTAACATGTTGATCATACTCTTTAGTTGTTAGCTTGATATTGGCATCCATAGGTGTATTTGAAGGCTTGGCAGCACCTAGACCAGCTTCTGAAATAAGCTTTAATGCATATTTCCTTTGATACATAAGTATTCCCTTCTCATATTTTACAAATTCAATACCTAAAAAATACTTGAGCTCCCCTAGATCTTTAATATTGAAAGCTTCTTGTAGAGAATTTTTTGTCTCAGTTATATCTTCTAATTTGTTACCTGTGATCAGCAAGTCATCAACATAGACAAGTATTAATGTGATTCCTTTGTCGGTCTTCTTTGTATAAAGAGAGTGGTCATACTGATTTTGAAAAAAATTGAACATGTGTAGAGCTTCTTGTAGTTTTGCATTCCATTGCCTTGGAGCATGTTTCAATCCATACAAGGATTTAATGAGTCTACATACTTATTTAGTTGCCCCCTGACTGCTAAATCCTTGTGGTAGGTCTATATATATCTCATCATATAGATCACCCTGAAGGAAGACATTATATATATCCATTTGGTGTATATGTTGTTAAGGCCAGAACAGTCCTTACAGTAACCATTTTAACCACATGACTAAATGTTTCTTGGTAATATATGCCTTCTTACTGGCTATATAATCTCACCCAAATTACACCTTTAATGGTATAACGCGGACATTGTCAAATATAGTAACCTAATATAGGATGGGGTCGAATCCCACAAGGAATACGATGTGAAACTAGTCTATTCGTACATGTATTATAACTTTACTAATTACTTTACTTCTATAGTAATCAATTTATTTGTTTGTTTGTTTGTTTTATCTACTTTAAAATATCAACTTAAAAGATGTTTAAATTATCAAGTAATTGAAATATTAGGGTTGTGACTCAATTCATGGAAGTGGTGTTGGGTTTAGGCTTTAGTAGGTGTATTAGTATGGTATGGGTAATGAAGACTTGTGTCTAGGTGGAGATTTCTCAATTGACCCACCTAATTTCACTTTAGGCTTTCTCAAGCTCTAAAGTGCGATATTTACGAACATCCATTATGTACCCTTAGTTGATTCCCTTCTAATTAAAGTTGAAAATCATTAAATGAGGTTTAAAGGCCCAAGTCCTAATCAACATAGCTCCTTTATCAAGTTTGACTAGAGACAATAGGCAACAAAGAAATGTTTGCAACCAACCCTTTAACATTAAGTATGAGGGGTATTTGAATCCCATATTAACACACCTTTTTCTTTGTTTATTAAATACCCCAACTACCGCATTCCATTATCTAATCACAACCTAAACCTAAATCTAGTCTCTCATTTCAAATATTAAGTACACAACAGAATAATAAATAACACAAGATATAATGAATATAAAAAGATACATTATTAATGATGTACAAAACTTGTCTTTACACAATGGGTCAAGAATTTTTTCTTGAATAACTAAGAGATGAATAGTAACGATGGGACAAGAAATATTCAAAAGATGGCTATGAACTTTTGGAATCTAAGTATGAAATTCTGTCTCCCAACACAAAACCCTAGATGGGTATATATAGGGACCCAATTTTTTAACTATAATTATTTATAAAAATGCTATCGTACACCATTTTGCGACTGCAGAAAGGGACCGTAGAATGGGTCTTAATCTGGACTATCTGAAACTGCGATTGGAAGTGCGATATGCAGAACTAAACTACAGCCCGTAAAAGTGCCTTAGATCTTCGCAATATGAGTTGAACTCGAGTTGGAGCAGTGGTTCCCAGACCGGACTGCGGTCCGCAGAATGAAAGTGTGGACCGTAGTTTGGGTCGCACTTAGAGGCTCCGGAATTCATATTTCACTGTTGATTTCTGAGGGTCTGGTTACCATTCCGCGGTCCGCAGTCAGGTTCTGCGGTCCGTAGAAGTGACCTTCTCAGCACTTCTTCTATTTTTCAGCATTTTTGACTATGTTTCAGCGCATTTCCTCATTCTTGGTGTCCCAACATACAAATCCTACAAAAACCAAAATAACATAAGAAAAGACTACAACAAATGCATAAAGGACAACAATAATCCATGAAAATTGTATCAAATGTGCCGTAATTTCTAGGCACATCAACATCCCAACTTAAACTATTGCTTATTTTCAAGCAACCTAAACATTACTAAGGTATGACTAATGACAAAACGATGATGACTATGGTTGGTTCTACCTACAAGTATACAAACATGTGTTTCACAAAAATGACAACCTCTCATGTTTTCCAAAACAAAAGTACAAAAGTGCGTATCTACTATCAATGAACCCATGAACTTCAAGCCTCAAGAGATGTCTAGACGCTACTAGTGACTAGATGCGTCGAGATATTCAACTAGAGGAGCTTTCACTTCACAAGGTTCATGCAATTCAATGTGCCCTCACAACAAAGAAGTCCCATACTCACTCAAAAAATTTCTTTTCAAAACAATGGACAAACAAGATCACTCACACTCACAAAGAATGTCAAGTGCCACAAGTATCATGCCATAAGTTTGCCTTTATCTTAAGTCACTACTACTCAAAGAATGCTCGATTTCGGATCTCTAAGGACTTTATCAAGCTTGTAATGTTGGCTTAGGGATAGGTATGATATTAATTTAGGTACAAATGACTTTTCCCTCCTTTGCACTACATATTTCTCATTTCATAGCTCAACTCCTTTTGTTTTCCAACTTCCTTCTTCACCCCCTTTATTCATGCATTTTCCCACTTTATTTCATTCTTTTTGTGGTTCATTTTCTCTTTCCCTTTTTATTGCTTTTGCATTTCATTTTTTTCTTTTTCTCAATTTCTCTTTCTCTTTTGTTTAGAATCACTCACATCACAATCTTTTTTCCTTCTTTTCTTTGCACATCCCACCCCAACTTAGGCTTTTGGCCTCATTCATCACCTTTCATGCATTCAAGGAGGAATTTGGTTCAAAAGATGGTTTATTTTAAAAAGGGTTTCGGTTTGTAATGTGGTCGCCAAAGAAATATTAAAAAGCTCAAAAGGGGAAAAACTAGTTCCTCACTCACGGGTAGGTCAAAAAAGTTGTTAATCAAGAAGGTTCACTCTTATGTGAAAGCCTAAGATCATTTCCTCAACCAAGCAACTCTAATTTCGCGATGACAAACCAACGAGGTAAGTTCTAGATGACACAAGAAAATACAAGATAACAATCAAGTCCTCACCACTCTATGCAGATAAAATACAAGAACCATTACATTTTATACTCTCTATTGAACACAAGGATATCATCTCATGAGATTCAAACACAAGTAGACATAGAGTCACAAAATGAGTCATGCTTTTATAGGACAATCATTTGAAGGATCATTCAACTCTTGTTTTCAAAATACATTTTCCGAGGGGTGTCATTAAAACTAAAAAGAGCTACACATGCTAGAAACTATATACAAGTACCAACCAAGTCAAAACTATTCTATCACTAGGCCATGGTTACTGAACACACACTCTTGTAAAAGAACTAGGCGAAGAAAAACCAATGGGAACAAAATAAAAACATAATACGAAAAATAAAAAAATACGATACGAAAACTAACAAAATAAAACAACAACAACAACATACCCAGTGAAATCCCACAACGTGGGGTTTAGGGAGGGTAGAGTGTAGACCTTACCTCTATCTTGGTATGTAGAGCAACTGTTTCCGAGATACCCTCAGCTCAAGACAAAGCATAAGCACAAGCAAAGAAAGAGAAATAAATACGATAGTAGCTGTTTGTCATTTTTCCCAAAAACATACAAAGTACCTCACCCCCAACTTTAAAAACATGCATTATCCTCAATGCATAAAATAATATAAAGAGCAAGGACAAAAACTTTCAGGGGTCTCTCTGAGGTGCACTAGGCACCCTTATGAGTCTGGCTCACGGGTGTGGCCTCTGCAAGGGCATCAGTACCGTGTGACTGTAGAGTGGGAGTAGGTAACTCTGTATCGCCCATTACAGGCTCACTCTATGGTGGTGGTGGTGTGGTCTCAGTAGTTGGTGGAGTGGTGCCTACAACTGGTGGAGGAGTAGGACCTTTAGTATCAATATCTATATGTGGCTCTTAGGCCACTCCACTCGAACCTATCATCGAGGTATCCTCACGAGACCATTCCACCACTGTATCAACAACTACCTCATCTGTCATAAGCATGACCTCATGAACAGAAACTCTCTCAACAGTGTGGGGCTTCTCAAGCCCCTCCTCATTAGTCTCATCATCATCCTCATCCACCTGCTCCTGCCTCTCTGAGTCGTCTGAGGTCTCACATGCACTCTCTATATAACTCTTCACCCCGAGGCCACTCACCTGTTGTGGCTCAATCCTTAGTGGCTAGAGCGGGATACCAAAAAGGTAATCAATCTCCGCAGTCTTCAGACTCTCCACTTCTTTTTTTAAGATGTCTATGTCTTCCTGAAGTGAAGAGAAATCACCACCGCTACCGGCCTCTAATATGTGTACCCGGCCTGTCAAGAGTACAAGAGCATCCCTATGCTCTTTCTGCCTCTGCTGCACTGCACTCAAGGCATCTCTAATTGGGGATAAGACAGTCTAGATCATCATAGGGAGACTCGTCTCAAGTATGGATGATCTAGCATCAGCAATGGCCACAATTTGGCCTATCCTCACTATACCGGCTCTCGATAAGACGGGCTCTGATCTAGCAGCAACTAAAGGTGTGGGTGGAATAGGGGTTGCGGAAGCTGGAGTGCCTGCCAGAGTAGATGTGCCGGTTGTGGAAGGAATAGACAAAGTATGGTCGACCGATGTGGTGGCATGTGTCTCTGTCTGCTCAGATGTGGATCCCTCCAAGTCGACCAAGTGAACTAGTATAGTATCTACCGAGGTACTGGTGGTCTTTCTTTTATTTCCACACGAGCATTATCCACACGAGCCAACGCGGGAACCTTAGCCCTACATCACAACTTAGTAATCAAGTAAGAAAATGGGAACGAGGTATCTTTTTGTTGAGCTCTCTTGCCGAGCTCCTTATCAATCACAACACCGATATTTACATGAAATGGGCTTATAATGCATGTAATCAACAAAACCTTCTCTAGCCGAATGACCATCTCATTGAATGCCAACTACAATCGGTTACTTACAAAGCTTAGCCAAAACTTGGATTCCATACTCAAAGTGTTCTTGTAAATCTTTGTACTTGTAGCAATCCACTCCACGGTTGTATTAGTTACAATTTCGGCTACCCACGGATGCTCATCATCTATCTGGCTCGAGATTTTTATTGCATACTCATTATGATCACATGAGAGATTGGGGTCAAGTGCTTTACTAATCGTTAGGCTTCCATATTGCACCTTGACTCCCCGAACCTCTACCTCATCTAGCAATGCTTTTGGTTGCCCTTTTTTTCTTGGGAACGATGTGGCATAGGAAGCATAGAATTCACAGACCAATTCTTCGTTGTATTGGGGCAATGGCTTGAGGAAGAATTATCACCCATGAAAGACAATCAAATCCCATACTCTGGAGAACTGGTCCCGCAACTCATTCAAGGATATCCGCTTCTATTTGATAAATATTCGGCTTTTCCTTTTCTGATATTACTCTTTGGAACCCTTAACACCGAACCTCTTGACCTGTTGGGCCCTATTTTGTCTTAATTCGGCCGCCTGTGATTCTTCTTCCCCAACAACCTCCTCATCAGACTATGAGGATGAATGTGCAGTTGCATGAGAAGTTTCAGACTCCTCATAACTAGATACGACTATGATGGGGGCACCTTCTCTTATTACCCAGCTCAGTGGTTGCTTTGTGAGTGCGAACAATCATCTTCCATTGACTTTGGGGTATCACCCGGGTCGTGGTTGGCCTCAAAGATCTAGTCGGGGGTGCCAACTCGTTGATTTTGATACCCTTTTGTGCTTGCGATTTCTTTGGAGCCATTCCTGCAAATAAGAGACATGATGAGTCATGGACTATGATACAAAAAACAAAGTAAAATATTTTTTGTATTTTTCATAGAGCAATTGAAAAAATGAAACACACTAAATAAACAAGAAGTTATACTACAAAACAAAAAATAAAAAATAAAAATACAAGATTGGAAATAGCTTCAGTGATCGCAAAACTGGTCTACGGGCTGCAGTCCAGGTCTGCGATGTCGCAAACCCAAACTGCGGTCCACATACCACGATCACAATTTTGCCCAGAAAGTTCAAATTCACTAGAATCGCCTTTCAATCCTCTTGGACCACTAGGCCATTTTGCGTACTAGGGTGCCCTTCTGCGGTCCGCAGAACCATTTTACGGCTCGCAAAAAGGCGCCCTATCGGTGCATTTTGGGTATTTCTCAAGGATTTCACCTCAATTTTCAAAACCCGATGTTGCACACCCACACTATCACCACACATACATTTCCAACCTAAAACGTGCTTGGAATTAACGCTGTAGGTACTCAGACTTCACTACAGCTCAATTCAATCAAATTTAACAATTATAGGCATGTTTAGGCAATTTCTTACAACTTCACTCAATTGACAACCTTCTCGTACAAATTAAGTACCCAAATTAGAGAGTCATGCAAGTGAACCCGAGCCCAACCCCTATATGCAATTAATTTCACAAAATTCCAAACATTTCAAATTCTCAATAGTTGCAATTTCTAAACAATAGAGGCGAACGAGGAAACGAAGAACAATCACACAATTTCATGGTTACATGGGGAATAACTACACATTATACAACAATTATCCAACCTTCACAAGTTGATTTCATGATCATTACCACCCCTTTTTACTTAATCTTAGAGAAAAGACGAAAAAGGAGAAAAGAAAGCATACCTTATGATCGATGAGTAGACGAGGAAGACGAAGTGATCGAGTAAAGTTGAATATGTGCAAGTGACTTACATGTGGGTATAGTGATGGTTGAGAGAGAATAGGAAGTGTTTGAGTTCAACTTTGAACGCGAAAGAGAATGAAAGAAATTAGGGCTTTTCAACCCTTTTATACCTGAGCCGATCTGCAGTTTATATTGGGTCGCAGTTCCAATCCACGGTCCATAGAATCAGACTATGGCCCACTCATCATGTTTGAATGATGACGTGACACCCATTCTGTGATCGCAGAACCGGTCACATAACCGGACTACGGTCCGCAAAAGGGTCAATTTCTCCGCAATTTTGTTTGAAAACTCCAAGGTGCACTGTGTAATTCTGGGGATGAAAGTGCGGTTCGTAGTTCTAGAATATGAGCCACAGTTTAGGTCATAATTCCTCCTTTCTCAGATCAGAGTTTTCCAGTTCTCTGTGAAGTTTCGTAGTCTATTGTGCGGTTCACAGACCCAAATTGCGGTCCGTAGAGTAGGCTGCACAGTGGTCTCATTTTCTCTTTTGACCTATTTTGCTTATCTTGCTTATCTTTCCAGTTTTCCTCCCCATTTTGCATATGTTTCCACATCTTACACACTTAACAAACTATCAAACACACAAGTGAAAATATTGGGTTGCCCCCATTAGCGCTTGATTGAACGTCGTGGCACGACGAATGTTACCACAAATTTTCAAGGTTCGTAGAGGGTGATGATTTCATTCACCCCTATGATCATCATAACTTTCCAAGTAATGCTTGAATCTTTGGCCATTCACCTTGAAAATGTGATCGACTTTGCTCTCTAATTCAATGGTACTATATAGGAAGACTTTCATCACTTTGACAGGATCGGACCATCTCGACTTCAACTTCTCGAGAAACAACTTGAGTCTGGAGTTGTAGAGCAAGACTAAGTCTCTGGATGAAAATTCCTGCTTCAAGATCCTCTTATCATGGAGGAACTTCATCCTCTCCTTGTAGAAAATGGAATTATCATAATCTTGGAGACGGAACTCATCCATCTCGTCGATTTGGTTCCTCATTAACTTCGATGCATTCTCCCAATCAATGTTTAGCTTCTTCAATGCCTAAAGTTCCTTGTATTGCACCTCTATCGGAAGATGACATGTCTTTCCAAATACCAACTTGTACGGTGACATCCCAATAGGAGGCTTGTATGCCATCCTATACGCCCACAATGCGTCATCAAGATTTCTCGACTAATCCATCCTCATGAGATTAAATGTCTTCATCAAAATACTATTTATCTCCCGGTTGGACACTTCCACTTGACCACTCGGTTGAGGGTGGTAAGGAGTTACCACTTTATGCTTTACCCTATATTTTTCAAGAAGGGAGGCAAACACTCTATTGCAAAAGTGAGAGCCTCTATCACTTATGATGGCTCTAGGGGTCCCAAAATGAGTGAAAATGTTCTTTTTGAGAAATGTTGTGACACTCTTCCCTTCATTGTTCGGAAGGGCTACGACTTCAACCTACTTGGACACATAATCAACCGCCACAAGTCTATATTTGTTGCCAAACGAACTCACGAATGTCCCCTTAAAATCTATTCCTCACATATCAAACAATTCCACTTCAATAATAGGAGACATAGGCAACTCATGCCTTCTAGAGACATTACCTTCCCTTTGACATTGGTCACAATATTTTACAAATTCATGAGAGTCTTTGTAGATCGTTGACTAATAAAAGACATTTTGGAGAATTTTGGAGACCATGTGTTGACTAGCATGGTGACCCTCAACCGGTGAAGTATGGCGTGCTTCCACGATAGGCAAAATCTCAGCCTCGGGCACACATCTATGAATCATGTTATTGGCTCAAATCCGAAAGAGATAAGGCTCATCCCAATAATAATGTCGAGAGTCTCTCAAGAATTTCTTTTTTTTATGAGAGTTTAGATGACCCAGCATGATTCCACTCACCAAGTAATTGACGAAATCGGCATACCAAGGGATGATATCTCGATATGAAGCAAAGACTTGCTCATCCGGAAAAATCATAATTGATCTCCAATTCATTCTTTGGCCTTCCGACCTCATCAATACTTGAAAAATAATCTGCTACTTGGTTCTCACAAATTTTCCGATCTTTGATCTCAAAATCAAACTCTTGTAGAAGGAGTATCCACCTAATCAAGCGCGACTTCACATCTTTCTTTGACATTAAGTATCAGAGGGCTGCATGATCGAAATATACCACCACTTTAGAACCCCATAGGTAAAACCAGTTTTTTTCAAAAGCAAAGACAATGGAAAACAATCTTGTTCTGTCACCGTATAATTCTTTTGAGACTAATTAAGGAATCTACTTGCATGGTAGATTGGGTGAAGGGTTTTGCCATGTATTTGACCCAACATAGCCCCAATAGCAACCCCACTTGCATCATACATCAATTCAAAAGGGAGATCCCAATTTGGAGTCATAATTCTAGGAGCCGAAATCAATTTCTCTTTTAAATCCTCAAAATCTTTGAGCCACGCTTTATTAAACTCAAAATTTGCATCATTTTTCCAAGAGCTTACACATTGGGCTTGTGATTTTTGAAAAATCCTTGATGAATCTTCTATAAAACCCGACATGTCCTAAGAAACTTCGGATACCCTTGACGGTTGTTGGAGGAGGCAACTTGGCTATCACTTCAATCTTGGATTTGTCCACTTCAATACCATCCTTGGAGATTTTGTGACCAAGGACTATACCCTCTGTGACCATAAAGTGACACTTCTCACAATTTAAGACCAAGTTGGTCTCTTCAATACAAGGGAGAGATTTTCCAAGCAAGCTTCAAAGGACTCTGCAACCATGGAGAAATCGTCCATGAACACCTCCATAACATCTTACACTAGATCATCAAAAATTGCTATCATACAACGTTGGAAGGTGGCGGGAGCATTGCAAAGACCAAAAGGCATGTTTCGAAAGGCGAATGTACCATACGGACAACTGAAAATGGTATTTTCTTAATCCTCTAGGGCTATTTGTATTTGATTATATCTCGAGTACCCGTCTAAGAAACAATAGTAAGACTTTCCCGCCAACCGATCAAGAATTTGGTCAATGAAAGGTAGAGGGAAGTGATCCTTCCTTGTAACGCTATTCAATTTTCGGTAGTCCATGCAAACTCTCTACCCGGTTACCATGCTTATTGGTATCAACTCATTTTTATCATTTGGGACCACCGTGATCCCTTCTTTCTTCAGCACACATTGCACGGGGCTTACCCATACACTATCGAAAATAGGGTACATCACCCCGACATCTCACCACTTTATAATTTCTTTCTTGATAACCTCTTGCATTGTGGGGTTTAGCCTCCGTTGATGCTCAACACTCGGGGAACTATTCTCTGCAAGATGAATTCAATGAGTATATACATCCGGACTTATCCCTCGGATGTCCGTAATAGTCTTCCCAATTTCCCTTCTATAGGTTCTCAAGATTGACAATAAAGCTTCCACTTGGCTTTCATTAAGCTTGGATGAAATAATAACCGTCAATTAATTATTTGGCCCAAGGAACTTGTACTCCAAATATCTTGGAAATGGCTTGAGCTCAAGGGTTGGTGGTTCTTCAATTGAAGGTCGGAGGGGAGG
This sequence comes from Anisodus acutangulus, assembly GCA_029783415.1. Taxonomy (NCBI): domain Eukaryota; kingdom Viridiplantae; phylum Streptophyta; class Magnoliopsida; order Solanales; family Solanaceae; genus Anisodus; species Anisodus acutangulus. Next base: position 49,945,155 of record CM056493.1, on the reverse strand, counting down.
GACTCTACGATTTTCCAAGTCCAAGACCAAATGCCTAAGAGCATAAGAATAGGATCCATGTCCCTCAAGAGCAAGAATAGTCTCTGCCATCCCCTTAACTACCTCATCATCATGGTTCATCAATACCGCTATTAATTCCCCTTCAATTATATCAACTTTGGCGTTCAATTCTACCTCATCATCAATCACCAAAATCACCCCCGTATCCACAGATTGTTTCATGGATTTGCATAATGGAAGGTGACCAAGATTATGCAAACATCATAGTCGATCGCACAATTCAAAATCACAAAATCGGTGGAAAAGATAAATTTATCAACCTTCACAAGAACATCATACATGATCCCCAATGGTCAATTCACCATCCTATCTGTCATGAGCAATCCCATACTTGTAGGTCGAGGATTGTCCAAACCTAGATTCTTGAAAATAACAAACGACATCTAATTGATACTTTCCCCAAGGTCACAAAGGGCCTTTGCAAATTGGTATGCCCCAATGGTGCACGAAATGGTGAAAGCACCAAGATCCTCTTGCTTCTTCACAAGAGAGCTAGAAACGATAGTGCTACATTTGTGAGTAACATCCACTGTTTCAAAGCTCACTCTCTGCTTTTTTGTAATTAAGTCTTTCATAAACTTGACATACCCTGACATTTGTTCCAAGGCTTCAACAAGTGGAATATTGACCGACAATTGCTTTAACATCTCTAAGAACTTGTTGAACTTGTCATCTTCAATTCTCTTGGCCAATATTTGTGGAAAAGGAAGAGGATACCTTGGAATAGGCTTTAAGGCTTTTAGAGCCTCATCTTCTTTGTCGTTCCCTTATTTATTTTCAAGAAATTTCTCTTATTTATCAACCTTCTCTTTCTCATCACTCTTCTCTTCTATCAAGACAAAGTCATTTACCATCTTGTCATCACTCTTCTTCGGCTTCTCAACCGTAACGCACCCATCATCTACCACATCCATCGGCATCATCAGCTCCTCCAACACCTTCCCACTTCTAGTATAAATGGCTACCCCCTTCATTTCTTGGATTGACTACCGTATCACTAGGAAGGGTCCCTTTTATCTTGGGTTTAGTGTGGAAGCAATTTTCCCCAATTAGCTTTCTAGTTGCTTGATGGATGTTGAATGCAAGGATACAAGGTTTGTAAGGTCTTTTATGTTAGCATCGGACTTGTCTTGATTTTTCAACAATTGAGATATCATATCTTCAAGTTTTGAACTAGCAGGATTGCTTGTCGACTCACGATTATGGTAAGGAGGAGGTTGGGTAGGTTGTTGGTAAGCTTGCCCTCATGGTGGAACATAAGGGTTGGAGCTACGATTTTGGTACCCATTGTTGTTTCTTTCTCTCCATCCCCTTCATTTATCTCCCTCCAATTAGAACCACCTTAATTATTTCTCCAACCTTGATTACTAGATCGCCACGATTGGCCCGATCCTTAGTAATTAGGGCAGAAACCCCCCCTTGCACGTTGTTCACAAAGTTTACATCTTTTTCACTGTCATTGTACCCTCTCTTGTCCATAGGGTACCATCTCGGTTGCATTTTGTGTTGGACCCATGGTAGTGACCACATTCACCTTCTTGGTCCCTTTCTCCATAACATGTTTGTAAGGACCACCATTTGGGTCATTAGTTGCACCATGGTCTCATCCTTCTCTTCCTTTTTCTTCAATGTTTCTCTACATATCACTTTAGAGGGACCACCCCTAACTACTTCCGATGACCTCGTATGCCAAGCATGGTTTATCTTAGTTAGCTTATCAAGAAGCTCACTTACTACCGTAAATGAATTATCCATAAAGGCACATTTTGTTATGTTGTTGGCCACCGGTTTGTAGAACGAATCTAGCGCCCGATAGAATGTTTGTAGCAAGACATCATCATTCAACCCATGATTGTAGCATTGTTTGATCTTTTTCTTGAACCTTAACCAAGCCTCATGTAAGGCTTCACCCGACATTTGATGGAATGTCAAGATTTCATCTCAGAGTTGGAGCATTCGAGCCAGTGGGAAGAACCTCTCAATAAATGTCTCTCCCAACTCGGTCCATGTAGTGATGGACTCAGAAGACACGTCATACAACCATATAGTTGCCTCCCCCATTAGAGAGAAGGGGAAGAGTCTTAGCTTCACGGCTTCTTCGGACACGTTGGGATGACGAAAGTCAAGGCACACCTCATTGAAATTCCTCAAGTACCTATTTGGGTTGTCGGATGCTGATCCTCCTAATAGGCCTTGTTGTTGAGCATGGTAGAAATAATGTGGAAACTTGCGTTCCCTGGAATTTGGGTGGCCGGATAGCATTGACAAATGTGGCCATCTCTATATTTCCCTCGTCATCGGATAAATATGCCATAACACCTACAACACAAAAACAACAAGCAAACGTAAATTTAGAAATAAAGCTCTTAGCAAAGTAATAATACAACAAATAGAAAACTTCAAGACCGTATTCTCCGGCAACGGTGCCAAAATTTGATCTCACCCAAATTACACCTTTAATGGTATAACACGGCCATTGTCAAATATAGTCACTCAACATAGGCTGGGGTCAAATCCCACAAGGAATATGATGAGAAACTAGTCTATTCGTACACGTATTATAACTTTACTAATTACTTTACTTCTATAGTAATCAAGTTGTTTGTTTGTCTGTTTGTTTTATCTACTTCAAAATATCAACTTAAAAAATGTTTAAATTATTAAGTAATTGGAATATTAGGGTTGTGAGTCAATTAATGGAAGTGGTGTTGGGTTTAGGCTTTAGTAGGTGTATTAGTGTGGTATGGGTAATGGAGACTTGTGTCTAGGTGGGGATTTCTCAATTGACCCACCTAATTTCACTTTAGGCTTTCTCAAGATTTAAAGTGTGACATTTATGAACACCCATTATGTACCCTTAGTTTATTTCCTTCTAATTAAAGTTGAAAATTATTAAATGAGGTTTAAAGGCTCAAGTCCTAATCAACATACTCATTTCCTAGACTCTAGTCTCCTTTCTCAAGTATGACTAGAGACAATAGACAAGAAAGAGATGTTTGCAACCCACCCTTTAACATTAAGTATGAGGGGTATTTGAATCCCACATTAACACACCTTTTTCTTTGTTTATTTAATACCCCAACTACCGCATTCCATTATCTAATCACAACCCAACCCTAAATCTAGCCACTCATTTCAAATATTAAGTACACAACACAATAATAAATAACACAAGATATAATGAATATAAAAAGATGCTTACAATGATTAATGATGAACAAAACTTGTCTTTACACAATGGGTAAATAATGTTTTCTTGAATAACTAAGAGATGAATACTAAAGATGTGACAAGAAATATTCAAAAGGTGGCTATGAGCTTTTGGAATCTAGGTATGGAATAATGTCTCCCATCACAAAACCCTAGGTGGGTATATATAGGGACCCAATTTTTGAACTATAATTATTTATAAAAATGCCATCGCACGCCACTCTGCGACTACAAAAAAAAATCGTAGAGCAGGTCTGCGGTCCGCAAAATGGACCTAGAGTTCGCAGAGTGGGTCTTGATCTGGACTGTCTGAAACTGTGGTTGGAAGTGCGATGCGCAGAACTGAACTACAACCCGCATAAGTGCCTTAGATCTTCGCAATCTGAGTTGAACTCGAGTTGGAGCAGTGGTTCCTAGACCGGACTGCGGTCCGCGGAACAGACGTACATACCGTAGTTTGGGTCGCAATTAGAGAATTCAGAATTCTTATTTCACTGTTGATTTATGCGGCCTTGGTTACCATTCTGCGGTCAGCAATCTGGTTATGCGGTACGCAGAAGTGGCCTTCTCAGCACTTCTTTCATTTTCCAACATTTTTTACTATATTTCAGCATATTTCTTCATTCTTGGTGTCCCAACATATAAATCCTACAAAAACCAAAATAACATAAGAAAAGACTACTATAAATGCATAAAAGACTAATAATCCATGAAAATGGTATCAAATTTGCCGTAATTTCTAGGCACATTGCTATATCCCTTTTGTATTAGCCTAGCTTTGAACCTTTCGATTTCCCCAATAGATTGGTATTTGATCTTGAAGATCCACATTCAATTGGTTGTTTTCCTTCAGGAAGGGGAACCATTTTCCAAGTATTGTTCTGTTGTAGTGCATCCACTTCTGCTTGCATAGCTTGTACCCATCTTGGGTTTTTTACTGCTTCTACATAAGTAGAGGGTTCAATAGTACTGTAAATAGAAGAAATGAAAGTTGTATGTTTAGCAGACAAATGATCATAAGAGACAAATTTAGATAATGCATAATGAATATCATTATGAACATTTAGATATACAAACTCTTTCATCCAACAAGGTAGATGTTTTCCTCTTGTAGATTTTCTTGTCGGTTTATTTTGTTGAGCAGTTTGAATAGGTTGAACTTGTGGTTCTTGTTATTGTACTGCTTGTGACTCAGAATTGTCTACATTATGATAGATGTGATCTTGACCTTGATCTTGCATGATTTTCATATCATGTGAAGTTCAAGTACTTCCTGCATGCTCAATGTTGCTTTGTGTGGTATGCACATTAATGTTAGTAGACATAGGTAACATAGGATCATCATTGACAAGTACAGACATTGGTGGTTCAAACAAGGTAGTTGCAGTAGTCAAACTTGAGAAAGGAAACACATCTTCTTCAAACACAACATCTCTATGAACAAAAAATTTCTTATCATCTAAGTCATATAGAACATAGCCTTTATGAGTTTCAGAGTACCCCATATGGACAATCTTACTAGCTCTTGACTGAAGTTTTTCTATTTGATTAAGACACTTAGCAAAACACAAATATCCTAGTACCCTTAGGTGTAAAAGAGAAGGTTTTCTATTGTTTAATTTTTCAAAAGGAGAACAACCAACTACACTAGAAAGAACTCTATTAATGATATACACTGCAGCTTGAACACAATATTCCCAAAATCTGATGGGAATTTGCCCTTGAAACCTAACAACCCTTGTAATTTAAGTATATGTCTATGTTTCCTTTATGTCACCCCATTTTGTTGGGGTGTATATGGACAAGATTTTTGGTGTATAATGGCTAAGCTATTAAATAAATCCTGACACAAGAAATTTACAAATTTTGTCTGATTGTTAGTTCTAACTACTTTCACATTTATCCCATATTGATTTGTAATTAGTAAAAGAAAGTTTTTAATATGCATAACCACATCAGACTCCATTCTCAATAGAAATATCCAAGTAAATCTTGAATAGTCACAAAACAGTCAATAAAGATTTATAACCATCAACAGTACTAGTTTTATATGGTCCCCACACATCCATATGTACAAGCTCAAAAGGTTTAGTACTCATAGTAACACTCTTTAAAAATGACCATCTAGTCTGCCTTGCACAAGGACATATTGTGCACTTATTTAGTTAAGTAATACTAGACACTTTAATAGGAAACAATTTTGTAAGACACTAATAGGAATATGCCCCATTCTCTTATGCCCTAGTCCAATCTCATCATCTGAAACAAGAACAACTTCATTAGTTATAGACAGTCCATAGCCCTAAATTTGTTCTTTACTGAGTTTGAGTTTGGACCTTATGAGATAGTATAGACCATTAATTTCTTTACCAATCTCCTTCACCTTCCCAGTGAAGAGATCCTGGAACACACAAAAATCAGGGTAAAACTTAACAGAACAATTTAGTTGTCTAGTCAACTTAGAAACAGACAGTAAATTGAATTTAGACTCAAGAATATAAAACACACTATGAACACTGTTTCTATATGATATATCACTAGTGCATGTGTGTTGTACATGAGTGACTTCTCCATTAGGAAGTACTACTCTTTTATCTATTTTAGGTTTTTTCACAGTATTTTTATTTAACAGTTCTAAATTACATGTCATATGATTTGCAGTTCCTGAGTCAATGATCCACTCATGTGAATTATTTGTAACCAACAGGGCACTATAATTACCAGTCATGTTAGCAGCATGGTTGACATTAGGACTGCCTGATTGTACTTGAGTAGCAGTGTTGTGACTCTGTTCCATCATTTGCAGATTTCTACATATTGGCATGTGTGAATTGAGGTCCTTTAGTCCTTTGAAATTGTGCTAGTTGATGTTGAATATTGATTGTTCCTTGATTTGAGTTAGACTGATAGGGATCATAGCTTGGAACTGAGTAAGGAACCACATTAGTTTGATTCATGTGGCTCATGTTGACACCTTGGCTTTGTATCAAATGGCCTTGACTCCAGTTTTCAGTCACTACTCCATGAGTATTGTGACTAACTGATCCTCTTCCTATACCAAACTTGCCTCTGAACTTGTTATCAGCTTGAGCAAACCTATTTTTCACTTGATTCACCTTGTTCTCATTTAGATTTGCCTTATGATGATTAGGTGGATACCCCACTATTCTGTAACAATCCATCTTGAAATGTCCTTTGAGCTTACAAGATCACAAAAGACAATAGGATTATAGTTAGGATTGTAGTACTTCTTCCTAAACTTCTTATTAGGATTCCCAACTCTATAATACATAGCAACAACATCATATTCATTCATTCCTTGAAACCTACTAGTTGTTGATCCAAGCAAACCAGGAGCATTAGAAATACTTGCTCTTTGATGTTCATCACTAACTATCATTGAATAAGCCTGATTTACACTTGATAGAGGACTTAACAACAATATGTGACTCTTGTCCTCAGAGTAGGACTCTTTTAATCCCATGATAAACTGATACAATTTCTGTCTTTGAACATACTTGACAAACTCTTTGGAGTTTTCACAGTTACAACCTGAAATTGATACCATGGACTCAAACTCATTTCATAATTCTTTAAACTTGAAATAATATACAGACACAAACTGTGTTCCTTGAACAAATGTGACAATTTCTTGATGAATGTTAAATGACCTAGAATAATCAATTTCTTCAAATCTCTCTTTCAAATCATCCTACAATGACTATGAATCAGTTGCATATGCAATTTCACCAACTAAATTAATATCTAGTGCATTCATAAGCCATGACAACACAATAGCATTGACACGCGCCCATTGATCCCACAATGGTTCAGGATAATTCTCCTTTTTGCACTTTCCATTAATAAAACCTAACTTGTTCCTTCCTATACAAGTTTCATTGACTTATTCCACATTGTATAATTTTCATTTTCCTTCAATTGAAATGAGATTATTGCAATTCTACTCACATCAGTTGATTGCAAATATAAAGGATGATTATAGTCAATTACCGGTGTTTGAATTGCACCTGTAGATGTATTTGCATTCATCGACTCCGTTACAGTGGTAACCGCCATAGAAATGGATCAGAAATTGGTGTAAACCTTCAAGAACTTGACTGGAAACTTCGAGATTTTGTCGAAGCCTTTACTGTGATTGAATTTTAATAATCGACTACTAATTGGGGATGAATTAGAACAACATTTAGTGATTGAAATTTTTCTGCTCTTATACCATGTAGAAATCTAAGTAAAGTAACATATGAACCCTCTAATTGATCTTCATAGAGAGAAAGGGAGAGAGTTCATATAGAGAAGAGAGAGATGTATTAACGGTCATAAAAAAGTGACCTCCACAATATTAGAATGTCCTATTTATAGATAATTAACAACTTAACCACTTAACTAATTAGGTATAGTAAAATACTAAAATGTCCTTGTATCTTTATTTTCATTTACATCAATACGATTATCACCATATTGTTGAGAATCGACCACCTACTTGGTTGTTTATCAACCCATGAACGCTAACCGATATCCTTCTCGGTTGATGGAGGTTATTTTCAACATCCCTTTTAGTTGTTTATCAACCCATGATCGCTAATTATCAACATCCTTTTTGGTTGTTTATCAACCCATGATCACTAGTCAACCTCGCTCTTGTTCGTTTATCAACTCATTATTGCTAATTAACCTCTTTGTTGGTCGATGAAAGTTAATTTCAACCTTCTTGGTGGTTTATGAACCATAGTCGCTAATTAAACACCTTCTTGGTTATTGGAGGTTCTTTTCATAATTTCAAACTTACCAAAAGAAAATAAAGGGAAAAGAAAATGGAGGTGATTTCCTTAATTCAAGACTTGGGGGTTAAATCTTCTCATGTGTCTATGACTCTTTTATTTTTCGTTTTTATATCTGCTTTGTGTGATTGGTTAATGAGTAATTAAATAGTTGCTTTTGTGTGAAAGGTATATATAATTAAATTCTTGAAAAAGACCATTAATTCGGGAGTAAATCAAACGCAATATTAAGTTAAGGTTGGGATTTCCCATCATTAATCTAGTCTGTCGAACACATAATTAAACTTCAATTGTAATTCAACTTGTATTAGTCCTATCATTACCAATACCTTGTCCTGCAATTATGTTCCAACTAATTTTACTCTATTTTGGTCTAGAGTTTGTGGTAAGTTTCATGAATTGGGAAGAATGGGTACTGGAAATGAATTTTGGAGCTACAATATTCTATACTAAATTCTTTTATCTTGTTAGGCAAAGGACTGAAGTAAATTAATTAAAGTAGAAGGTTTCATGTCTTAGCTAGGAACGATAATTCATATATAAAATCATATAAACTTATGTTTGGAGAATCCAAAGGTTATTGGACTTTCATCATCGTCAAGGAGTATGGTAGGATGGATCCTTCACCCTTAATTATAGGTCTCGAGTTCAAATCATGAAATGAAGAAAATGTGGTAAGAGGTTTTCCCCCTCATTTTGGGTCCTACATTGAGCGAAGCTGAATCAGTTTCAGTAAGTTCGAGAAAAGAAATTAAGATTCTTATCATTTATGGACCTTAAAAAAATCACTGAGTTTGAATCCTTAAATACTATATTGGGTGAAAAGCATATCCGGGGGGAATCAGCGTATCCAGAGGCCAAATGACCGAGTAATGCTCTACAGCTGTTCCCCATTCTCAGCAATTCCTGTTACATCCGTCAGTCTCGATCAGAGTGTTGCGGCGCGCGTGGGCGATAGAACGCCAGTAAGGTCACGTCATCATAACTTTTAAGGATAAAATAGTCTAGTCTTGACTTATATACATAAAGCTTACGATGGAAGCAACATCATCATCTTGCTCACTTTGTAACCCTAGCATTATTTTTTCTCTCAAAGCAATATAGAGCCTGTTTGGATTGACTTATTTTAAGTGTTTTTAAGCCAAAATAGCTTTTAAGCACTTTTGTAGTGTTTAGGTAAAATAAAAAAGTGCTTTTAAGCACTTGTTTTAAAGTCAAAATAGCAAAAATAAGCCAAAAGTCATAAGCTATAATTTCTAACTTATGGCTTTTGGCTTATAAGTCAAAAGCAATAAGCCCATCCAAACGGGCTCATACTCGAAGTTCCATGGTTTATTCACTTATTACTTTTCTTGAATCTTAGTTTGTTTATTATTTTTGTCTTACTAATCAGTTTGATATACTTATTTTTCACTACTAAATCGGACTCAACTAAGGAATTTTCCAGATTGGATACAACTCACTTGTCTTTAAACCCTATAAAATAAATATTTAACTGGGTTTTTGGTTTGAACTAATTTCACCAGAAAACAGTTTGGCGTCGTCTGTGGGGATAGATAGTTGTGGTGTTGTCCTGATTCGTCGCCCGAAACTATCAAACATACGTTGGTACAAAACCATCCCGCTTCATAACTCTAGATCATGATTGAGAAAACTAACAACACATCGGGGAGCAGTGTTTCACTCGAAATAAAGGACCCACATGGGTCACGACCAATAGATCTGTGAAGCTCCAACAGAGAGAAACACCCGGAGTTGGATGCACAAAAGGAAAGGAAGGAGGCAATAACGCCATCGGGGGAGGTCACCAACAACCTCCAGAATGAGGAGAATGAACAAAGTCATTTGGCGAAAAGCAGGGAGATACGACCCAAAGGGCGTTACTCCAAGAAAGGAAAGAGACGTGCACACTCTAAGGTGGAGGGAATGTTCAAAGAAGAAAGATCTCCTTAGGAAATGGCTTTGGTCGTGGTCTTAGTATCGAACAACGTGATGATGGAGCGCATGAAAATCTTATAAATGCATTATCTGAGGCAACACCGGATAGCCGCCCATCGGACAACCCGTAAGTTGTTAAAGTACTCGGGACTTCCATAATAGATGTAGGGAAGGCAGGACCAGAACCATTCGTGCTAGATGCAGACCTAGAAAGGCTTGCCGTGCTAGAAAATGAGCTCAATGAGCGAATGAGTCATATACTAGAGGCCCCTCTTATATTGAAGGGAGCCGAGGCAAGAAAGTACGAAAAGATACCCTACAAGTTAAATGCGGCTCCCAAGCCCATCCCCAAGAAGTTTAAAATGTCAGACATACCTAAATATGACAAAACTATGGATCCGAATGAGCACATTATTAACTTCGAAGCACCTGCCACCGGGCACGACCTAAAGCAACACAAAATCGAATCAGTCATGCTGAAGAAATTCAATCAAACACTCACAAAGGGAGCACTTTCTCGGTATACTCTTTTACCTGAAAATTACATTGACTCTTTTGCTGCTTATGCAGATACTTATGTGAAGGCTCATACAGTGGACCGAAGGTTCGAAACCCACAAAGAAGACATCTTCACCATAAAACAAAGGAAGTATGAGCTACCCTGCAGTTACATGGAGCGATTCCAGCGGGAGAGGATGACACTACCCGCTATCCTTGAGGATTGGGCAACCACAACATTTACATATGGTCTAGATGTCAATAGCTCAAATGCTTCAATAAATTTGAAAGAAAGTTTGAGGGAGTTCCCATCCCAGTCTTGGAATGAAGTGAACAACAGGTACACAACTCAAATGAGGATAACAGATGACCTCAAGGCTGACACCCGATCAGAGATCAGAGGGGGACTATAAGATAAACCCCAAAACACTCCCCAGTTCAGGCAGGGAGACTCGAGGGGGTGGTATGATTCATATTTAGCTCACCACATCCAAGAAACGAGGAAAGGATAAATAAGTCGCGATATGACCAAGGTCAACTTAAAAGGGACAGGGAGACGTCGCAGAGGAAGCAAACGAATGAGATGGGTACACCAAACGTGGCATCTTATAACTTCAATATGGAGGTTGTGGAGTTGGTCATGACGATGAAAAATATGAAAGAAGCTCGGTTTCCAGTGGCAGCACGGTCCAACCCAAATAAGCGGGATGTGGAATTTTAGTGTGCGTTTCACAGAATCTCGGGTCACTCAATCGAAGACTACAAACACCTGCGGTACGAGGTGGCCGACCTGAGGAGAGGGCACCTGAAGGAATTCTTCAGTAGTTGATCCAAATATTCTCGAGAAAAGAAAACTGGGACTTCACGGAAGCATCCACCACAATCGGGCGTGATCAACATGATCACCAAAGGGTAAATAATCAGAGCGGTGTCTCAGAGGCCACAAAATGAAGAATATTCCCCTTCTCAAAAGAGAGGAAGAGATGATCATGAAGACCCCATTATATTCAGCGGAATGGAGAAGAGAAGCATCGAGGGCTCGTACGTAGATACACCAGTAATATATATCTAAATCTTTAATTTTAACGTTAAACGTGTGCTTGTCAATCCAGTTAGCGTTGTGAACATAGTACAACTTTACATTCTTAAGGAGATGCAATTGACCGAACGAGTGATCCCGTTGATCAAGATCTTGACCGGATTCATCTTGTCTAGTGAAACAACCCAGATACAAATTGAGCTAATAAATCATGTGGGATAGGTCTCTTTGAAGGCCTTCAACATCCTTTACAATCTGGTGATTGGGAGACCTTGGTTGCACGCCATAAAGGTGGTCCCGTCTACTTTCCACCAAGTCATGAAATTCCTAACGCCGTGGGGATCGCTGAAATCTGGAGAGACTCGGAGCATGATCAAGTGAATATGACCATGGTTGCTGCAAGGAACGAACAGGATAAAAGTGGCAACTAGCAATTACATGTGTCTGACTCTGGTATCAGGCCAAAAGTTCGGACACAAATAAGAGAAAACAAAAAAACCTATCACCCGAGGAGCCTCCAGACTGAATACCTAGGGGATTCGTCGTGCCAAAAGAATAAGACGCAGGGAGGACCACGACAGAGGACCTTTAGATGACCACTTGTCACTCGAACATTCCTCAAGAGCAGGTATACCTAGGCTCAGGTTTGGATCCCGAGTTCCGTGAAAATTTGCTTAAATTTCTAATAAATAACATAATTAGCTTCACTTGTTCGGGGTAGGATGTTATATGTGTTCCCCCGGAGTTATCCATTCATAAGCTAACTGTAAACCTGGACTGTTAGTCCATTAAGCAAAAAAGGCATTTGGTGTCGACCGAACGTAGCCAATTCATCAAACAAGAAATGGCTCGGCTCATCAAATTAAGAGCGATTCGAGATGTAAAGTATTTTGACTAGGTGGCCAATGTGGTGGTACTTCCTAAAAAGCTTGATACTTTTCAACTGTGCTTAGATTTAAAAGACCTAAATAAGCATGTCTGAGGAACTCGTACCCCATGGCACGTCTGGACAAGGTTGTTGATGCGGTGGCCGAGCACGAGTTGCTCAACTTTCTGAAAGTTTTCTCAGGGTTCGACCAAATACGATTGGACCCGATGGACTAGAAAATGATATCATTTATCACGGAGCACAAAACCTACTATTATAATGTCATGCCCTTTGGCTTGAAGAATATAGGGACCGCCTTCCACCAACTGACCAACTAGATATTCCAACATCAGTTGAGTCGGAGTGTGGAGGTTTATTTAGATGACATAATCGTTAAGTCTCTAGAAACAAAGGAACACATAAGACATTTTTGCAGGAAACATTCGAGATTCCCCACAAGTACAACCTTAAGCTGAACCAAAAGAAGTGTGTCTTCAGGGTAGGCTCAGGGAAGTTCTTAGGTTTCATAGTATCAAATAAAGGAATCGAGGCCAATCCAAATCTTATTTGGGCGATTAAGCAAATATCAAGCGTGCTTAGTAACGCTCGAGAAGTACATCGATTGGCTGGGAGAATAACCGCACTGGGGAGATTCATATCAAGGTCATCCGAGTGATGCCAGAAATTCTTCAGTGTGCTGAAGAAGAAAAAGAAAGCCTTCGAGTGGACCCTGGAATGTCATCAGGCGCTGAGGGACTTGAAAAACCCTCCACTTCTCTCAAGACCAGAGGTAGGAGAGCTCTTGCTGATTTACTTGGCTGTCTCCGAGACCGCGATAAGTGTTGTGCTTGTTTGAGAAGAAAAATTTACACAATCACCTGTCTATTATACTAGTAAGGCTTTATCTATGGCTGAAAATCGTTACCCCCACCTTGAAAAATTAGCTCTAGCTCTGGTAGTTGTGAGCCAAAAACTGAGGTCATACTTTCAATGATATCTCGTATGTGTGATAACAACCTTCCCCTAGAGGAACATCCTGCACAAGCCTGAACTCTTGGGTAGGTTGGCGAATTGGTCAATCGAAATATGCGGGTACAATATTACTTATCGACCCCAGACTGCCATCAAATCACAAGCCTTGGCAGACTTCGTAGCTGACTACAGTTCGGGCATAATTCCCCGTGCCCAAAAGGAAGTTGTTCCAGAAACTGAGATTGCCTCCGGGGAATGGGTCATGTAAACGGATGGGGCCACGGGCATGAGAGCATTGGGTTGGGGATTGTCATGGTTGCCCCATCGGGGACAACAATCAAGCAAGATATTAAATGTATGTCTTTGACTAACAATGAGGTTGTGATTCCAGGTTTGGAACTAGCTCGAGGGCTCGGAGCAAAAAATATAGAGCTAAAAAATGACTCCTAGCTAGTCATCAATCAAATCCTCAATAAATATGAGGCTAAAGATATCCGGATGCAAGAGTACTGAAACAAATTCATGACTTTGTTGGCTCAATTTAGATAGTGGAAGGTTGTTTAGATTCCTCGAGAAATGAATATTGAAGCGGATGCTCTGGCTAATTTGGGTTCTTCATCCAGAACGATAGAGAGGGAATCAGAATCCATAGTCCACCTCCTGCACTCCGTCTTGGACCCCAGCTTGCACGAAGTGAATTCCACCAGTTTGACATGGGACTAGTGGAATGACATCATTAATTATTTACAGAAGAGGACTTTTCCTGAAGATAACAAAGCCGAGCAAGTCTTAAGGGTCAAAGTTGTACAATACTGCATGCACAAAAAAAACTGTATCAAAGATCTTACCTCGGTCCCCTGGCCAAATGCTTAGGACCAACGAAAGTTGAGTACATGATGAAGAAAATATATGAAAGTAGTTGCGGAAACCATTTCGGGTATGACTCACTGGTTAGAAAGATAGTAATGGTCGAATACTATTTGTCTCGGATCAAGGAAGACGCCAAAGTTTACATTCAAAAGTGCAATAGGTGCCAATGACACTCCTTCATGGTGCATCAGCCCGTCGAACTTCTCCACTAGGTGGTGCCTTTGTGGCCATTCCTCAAATGGGGAATGGATATCGTAGGACCACTACTGGGATCCATAGGAAAGGTCAGGTTCCTTCTGGTTCTTAACAGACTATTTCTGAAAATTGGTGGAGTCTAACGCATACAAAAAGATCCGGGAGAATGGGGTGATAGACTTCATCTGGGATCATATTGTCTGTCGATTCGGGGTGCCGAAAGAGATAACCTCCAACAATGGTTGACAGTTCGTGGGAGCAAAGGTTACCAAATTTCTGTAAGGATTGATATCAAGAAAATAACCTCTTCACCGTATCATCCATGCGTAAATGGGCAAGCCGAATCAAACAACAAAACTTTGATCCAAGACATTAAGAAAAAGTTAGAGGATGCCAAAGGCAATTTGCCAGAAAAACTACCAGGAGTCCTGTGCCTACACAACTACGGCCAAGACAGGCACCAGGGAAACCACATTTTCCCTGGTATACGGGGCTGAAGCCCTGATACCCGTGGAGATCAGGGAACCCAACCTCTGATACACCCAGACCACAGAAGAATCAAATAATGAAGGTATGGCAGTAGGATTGGAATGCTGGAAGAACTCATAGAGCTGGCCCTCATACGACTAGTAACACAAAAGCAGAAAATCAAAAGGTATTTCAACAGAAAAACAAATTTGAGACATTTCAAGATCAGAGACTACATCATCCGGAAGGTCACGCTAGCAACCCAGGACACCCACGCAGGCAAATTGGGAGCTAATTTAAAGGGTCCATACCAGATAGTAGGGATCGTAAGAAAAGGGTCCTACCAGATCAAAGATAAGCACGAAAATGAGTTGCAGAATAGCTGGAACGTCAGCCACTTTAAAAGCTTTTACCTCTGAAGTGGTGATAGGTATGGTATTAAGCATTTACACTATTTACCTTTGGTTAACTTGCTTTATATCCCTGACAGGGACTGCCTCTGGAAGCACGATCTCCTTATCACCAAGGGAAAAATTAAATATATGTGTTGCACTCTTTTCCTTGGCCAAGGTTTTGTCCCAAATAGGTTTTTCTGGTAAGGTTTTTAATTAGGCAACAACTCAAAAGCATACAGCACGTGTCGTACCGGAATGTTGTAGCTCGATGCTAGTCTTCTCGGGACCTTGGATCCAAGTGCCGGAGGGAGAAGAGTAGATCCATATAAAATAATAAGGTTGTCAAAACATAGGATCTCCTTGAGGACGTACTCATACAGACTTGGACTGCTAGCAGTCACTGAACTCGTCTGGTTTTCTTTTGTCGTCATTTTATGAAAATTCTATAAAACCCCAGAGGGATTATGTATCAATACGACTAGTCGTCCCTCAGAATTTCAATAATGAAATAAGACTCCCACTTATTTTCAACTATTGTTAACAAGGCATCCTTTGTTTGATACTTAAAAACGTCCGGGGTAAAACCAGACTCGGAAGTCGTACGACTCCACAACCCATTTCTGACACACGACACGATATAGATCCTCCAAACATAAAGGTTCCATGAACCTTTATGCCATTAAATGGGGTCGAGACGTCCTCCTCATCAGCACCAAAATCAAAAGGCCCTTTTTTTGTTGTGAATTGGATGTTTAATTTCCAATATCGTAAAAGTGTTTTCGGAAGTGACATCCCCGTATTGCGTTAGGAATGATGACCTCAAACACAAAATGTAAAAATAAAACAAGCGTGAACCGATCATCATACCTCAACTTAAACACTGAACACTCAAATATGAACATATGTCCGGTAGATGGGCATAGTGGTCACGCCTCAACGGTTAAGTGTTAAATAAAGAGTCAACAGATCATTTATGACCACAATTGTTGTAAAAATAAAACGCATGTCAAAGCGTGAAAATATGAAGTCAATGTTGGAAGCAAAATAGTAAATATCATTAAACTGGAGACAAGGAGATCAGAAAGACTCACATAAAGATATTTAAGGTCACGCCGGCCCTAGAGATCCAACAAAAAAGCACAAAGGCTCGAAATAAGAAAAAGTCAAAAGGGCACACATGCCCTGAATATCTATCTAACAAAAAAAGGCATACAGGCCGAAACAACAAACATTTAAAAAGGGCACACATGCCCACAACAAATTCACATAGCTAAGTAGGGGGATATCTTCTTTGCCCGAGAAGCCAACAGAGGCATCAGAGGAAAGAGGTGTCTCATCACGGCAGCACCCAAGTCCACCTCTACATCAATCAAATCTGAGGAGATGTTGATCCATCCCTCACTCACACCTTGCACAACCTCCAAAGCTTGCTTGGCCTCCTCTCATTGCAGCCCCAAAGTGGCCCTCAAGGCTTGGAGACCTCTGTTCTCCAACCGGAGCAGGGCAAGATCGTCCCGAAGGCGCTGGTTCTCATCCGTCAGCCTCTCCACATTGCGGGAGAAACAAGAAGGCATGCTCTTAAACAACTCAATGGCAGAGGAAGCGGAAACATGACCCTAAGACAAAATCAAACGGGCAATTTTAGTACATGTGCTCACTCTAAAAAAAATAAAAAAGGCAAGAGTAAGAGAATTTAGCTTACCTAAAGAAACATATCCACCAGGTGGTACAGGGAGGCCTCTAAGCCAAGGTCAGGGTTAATAGTAGGTGGCAGTGAAATCGAAGGGCCAGTGCCCGTATTATCAAGTGAAGTCTCGCCACCACCCACGCTCCCGGGCTGGTCCTCACTACCTCCCAGACCCACAATAGCCTCAGTAGAGGGGACTCTCATGTCCACGACCTTAGCATCCCCTTCATCATCGTCCTCAATATTAATCACCCCTTGCATCACCTCCCTCAAATATTCATTGATTCAGCGACGCGTTCTTACACGCGAATCGTTCCCCCGGAAGAGGATGCACCAACATCATTTGGGAGCCCATGCTTCCTGCTGCTCCTAGCCTCAACAGCCTCTTGAGTAGTACGATATTGAGCTTTATCCCTAGAGGGCACCTTTATAACAGAAGCCCCTCAATTATGTCAAAAAGATACAATAGGCAAAAGAATGAAGATAGGAAAAAAGAGAACTCAACATGGCTTTTGCCCTTCCATCGATCGGCAGAAATGCCCCTCCAAGTCCTCTCGATGTTATGAAAGGCACGCAACATGCTCATTTCTAAGATGAAAAATATCGAGCAAGGGTTCCAATTTGACCGAGGCCGCTGGAGAAACATGAACGTCAAAGTTAGAAATGATACTCAGAGGAGAGACAAGGAGATAACACAGAAAGAAATGAGATGAATACTTATGGGAGTTGTTCCATTATTCTGGAAGAGAACTAAAGGCATTATTGTGGAGGCGACTGGTGCAAATCATTACGAACCGATCACACTACCCCCGGTCATGATCATTCTTGACACTGGTGATGAGGCCCCAAGAGCCTCGAAAAGCAAGATTATTCATTCCCCCAGGAAATACGCGGGAGGAGTAAAGATGGATCAGATAATCCAGGGTAAAAGGAAGATTTGCAAGTCCTATTAGGAACTTCAAACAACAGACAACTATGCATGTTTGGGGGGCCAGTTGCCCAGACAAATGCCATAATGGTTGCAGAAGGCCTCTATGACTTCATAAATCTGGAGGTCAAATCGATGGTAAAAGGGTAGGTGTAAATCATTGACATACCTGAGACGTGCTGGGTAATGCTAGCATTGACGGGAGAAGCCAGTACCTCAACCTCAGGTCCCCATTGACAGTCAATGTGAACTTGAGGGATTGTAGACTCGTCTACTAGAAAGGTCATCCCCTCAACAGACTCGTATTGGTAATTGGCACAAAAATCCCTCTCATAATTAAAGTTGGCTGAGATGATATCGGCTGTTGCGGAACCCAAGTCAATTGCTTAAGTAACAGATAAAGTCGTGACCCGACGGCGAGCGAAAACCGCGGAGGTACCACTCAATTATTCTCGCATATTGGCGAGGGTAAGTTCAAATGAAGAAGAGGTTAGAGTGGACGGGGACGACATTATTTAAGTATGGATTGAGCAGACAGAGAGTTAAGTGCGCAAATGAAGAAGGTTGAAAGTAGGAATGAGGAAATAAAGTAGGGGTCACCCGCTTAAATAGTCAACAGAAATAATCATTTGCTTTGGAAAGTGAAGCGGTGTGCATGGTCAGAAAACGTCAATCGTTATCTTTGAAAGGGCGCCGCCAAATGGGTGAATATGTGCATTAAATGTTGTCCTGACAAAATGTCTAATCGTGGAAAGAGTGGTGATGTTTCGATTGAGTTCCCGCGAAAAATTCAAAAAACAAACTAACTTTTCCACTTCCTGGGCTCATGGAATTAAGGGTCCGGAAAGTGGGGGACTATCTGTATTGGGTGAAAAGCGCATCCGGGGGGAATTAGCGTATTCAGAGGCTCAGATGACCCGGTGACGCCCTACAGTTGTTCCCCACTCCCACCAACTCCTGTCATATCCGTCAGTCTAGATCAGAGCGTCGCAGTAGGCGTGGGCGATATGACATCAGCATTGTTATGTCATCATAAATTTTGGGGCTAAAATAGTCTAGTCTTGACTTATATATGTAAAGCTTAGGATGGAAGAAACATCATCATCTTGCTCACTTTGTAACCCTAGCATTATTTTTTCTCTCAAAGCAATATACTCGAAGTTCCATGGTTTATTCGCTTATTGCTTTTCTTGAATCTTAGTTTGTTTATTATTTTTGTCTTACTAATCAGTTTGATATACTTATTTTTCACTACTAAACCGGATCCAACTAAGGAATTTTCCGAATCGGATACAAGTCACTTGTCTTTAAACCCTATAAAATAAATTTCTAAATGTGTTTTTGGTTAGAACCAATTTCACCCGAAAACAAATATAAAACATCTAAGTAAGAAGTGATTTACACTTCGTAGTGGGTCTACCTAGTGAATGCAAATCGGCTAAAACATATCCTTCAATGTTGACGTTAAAGAACTTACGAAGCATGGAACAGAAACAAAGAGTATACTTGTAGTGAAGATGAATATTCAACAAAATGATATGCAATGGTGTATTGATTTTATAAGATAGAAAAAATAATTGAAATTATTGTTATTAGTAAATCTGAAACAGTAAATTGACTGGCAAGCCATATGATAAATGATCAGATAGTACACCCTACTCACTAATTATATATGTTCCATTAATATTGGACATCCTATATAAAAATTAATTCTTCCTTACCTAAGTTATGCTTCCGTATAGAAATTTTCTTGTTACGCGTATATGGTGACTTTCATGCATGTAATATCATGTATTTTAATCACTACTCCATGCTTTGGTCGGCTAAGACTTGTTTTGATATTCAAAATGAAAAGTTAAAACTTTTTAATTGCCCTGTAAAAACATTTAAAGCTTCACTATCTACTTTTTACTAAGACTTTCGTGATAATATGGGAAAACAATTGAAAATCCATATCATTTCTCTGTTATAAGTTTTGAAACTTTCTCGGTGATTTTTCATTTATTTGTTAAGTTTTAGTAAACAAAGTTATCTGGTACCCAGAGGCGGAAGTCACTGTTATAGTTAAGATTTGATAAAACTCTACAGCTTTGATTCAAATTTTATATTTTTGTTAAACAATTTACTTAATATGTATAAATAATTTATTTAGAACTCAGTAAGCAAAAAAGAATCGTGGTCCAGAAGTCATAATCTAAAAGTCCTAGATCTGCCTATGCTGGTAGTACGTGGAAATTAACAAGTATCCAATAAAATAGTCAATAATGACAGAGCTAGTGTAGGAAGCGGATTCGATAAAACCCAGTAATTTTGGTTCAAATCCTACATTTATATTAAGAGATTCATTTAATATGTAATACAAATTATTAATTTAAAACACAATAGCTCAAAAAAAATATTAAACTCACTAACTTCAAATTCTGACTCGATCTCTAATAATCAAGATGTATATATGCAAATTAATCTGAACACCACTATCATTAAACAAAAAGGCTTTGAAATTCTCTTGGTTAACATAAGTCTAGGGCACACATATTCTATATCTTTCCCTTTTTCATTTGCTTAATTATAGGTTTTTTGGATTTGCATAGTGTAAAGATTGATTCGTTTCCAAGAAACATAATATGACGACATGCATGTGAGTGGGGGTTATAGCGACTTCCACCGCCCATTGCATTTTATTTCTTTCTTGTCCACTAAACTTCTCAACATATCCCAAACCCTACGCAATAGCTCTTGTGCTAAATTAGTACACACATATTAGTGAAATTTTTCCTTTGGTTGACTGTAGACACATTATAATTATATGGTATTGTGCTATGCTTGATTGAGTTGTAAAGAGAAGAGGTTGGAGGTATTGAGGCAAGTATGAGTGAGACGTTGATAGTGGTAGATTCACAATTTAGATAATATGTATTTTGAGATGATTGTGTAAGTTCTATTTAATGTACACGTTATACCAAATTCTGTTTATATTTATTTTTCGGACATATATATATATATATACTAGTTTGGTGTACGTGCCTTGCACGAGTGTACGCGTCAACCAATAAAAAATGTTAAATATACACAATATACATGTGTATATTGTGTATATTTGGTCTCGGATTTGCTCCTATTTTAGACTCTCGGATTTGTGCCTATTTAGTCAATGTAATTTATGGTAAATATTTAGTATCCTAGTTTAGGTAAAGTTGTAATATAATTAGTAGTGTATTACCATAAATGTATAGGATAAGGTTTTAGGAATAGAATATGAATATGATTCTCTTATTATGTAACTTGTATATATAACCTTTCAATTAATGAAAATAATCAAGGGATTATTTCTTTCATGGTATCAGAAGTCTAGGTCTTAAATTCCTCTCTCAAAATTTCCGCCCAAACAGCCGGAATCCGAGCTCCCTTCTCTCGTTTTCCGTGCCCCAACGGTGTCCTCCTCTTCCCAAATTTTTTCCTCCAAATCCCTCAATCACGTATTGTTCTGTCGTTATGTCTACGTCAAAGAACACGTTTCACCATGTCCTTACTGTTTCTAACATCAAGAATCATATCCCTATCATTCTTGAAATAGAAAACGTCCAATACGCGACGTGGGCCGAACTGTTCAAAGTTCACGCACGCTCGCATCAAGTCATCCATCACATAATCTCCGCGGCTCCTGAGGATACGGATGTGCCAAAACGCGAGGATGATCCTAAGTTGTGGACGACTCTTGATGCTACCGTCCTTCAGTGGATATATTCCACTATATATACCGACCTTTTGCAAACAATTATTGAGCCTGACACTACGGCACATGCGACTTGGGATAGACAACGTGATATATTCCAAGATAATCAAAATTCTAGAGTTGTTACCCTTGAGCAGGATTTCTCCCACGTCAATATGAAAGATTTTCCTAATGTTTCGGCTTATTGCAAAAGATTAAAGGAATTGGCGGACCAACTTCGCAACGTTGGCGCGCCGGTTTCGAACGATCGTTTGGTCCTCCAAATGGTTTCCAGCCTCTCCGAGGCCTATATTGGTGTTGGAACGCTTCTTCGGCAAAGCAATCCGCTTCCGCAATTTTATCAAGCTCGTTTTATGCTTACACTAGAAGAAACAGGCATGGCAAAACAAGCGGCTACAGGTACTAGTCCCGTAGTCATGATGACCGAGTCCACGGTGTATCCTACCGTTTCCAACAACTCGGACCAAAACCGCAACAACGGTGGCGGCAAAAAGCGTGGAAATAAGAAAAATAATGGAAAGAACTGTGGCGGCAACCGGTATAATGGTGGCGGCGGTGGGGGTCCTCGCGGTGGTCAGCATCAGCAGCAGTTCTGGGGCCCACAGTGGGCCCCTCTGCTTTGGCAGCAGGCCACACAACTACAGTTTGGGCCCAACCAGTTTGCCTCCCAGCGGCAGTTTTAGCCCATCAGCAGTTTCGGCCCACTGCCCAGTTTCCACAATGACCCACTGCCCAATTTCCGCAAAGGCCCACTGTTTTTTCTCCAGCCCAACGCTACAGTGGCAGTTTCAGTAAACAGGAAGGCACTTTTGGGCCCCACCAGGCCCATCATGCAGCGAGCCCCACACCTACCTATATTGAAGCCGCGATGCACACGCTTGGAATAAATCCTTCGGACCCAAATTGGTACATGGACACCGGCGCCACTACTCACATGACGTCTGACTCAGGTACTCTCTCGTCTTATTCCAATTTGAGCAACAATCGTGGTATAATTATTGGTAATGATAATTCAATTCCAATTCATTGGTATGGTCAGAAAATATTGTATCCCCCTAATCCACCCCTTATTTTGAAAAATACCCTTCACGCTCCAAAAATTATTAAAAATTTGGTGTCTGTCCGAAAATTCACCACTGATAATTCTGTATCCATAGAATTTGATCCATTTGGGTTTTCGGTGAAGGATTTCAAAACGGGGAGTCCTCTCATGAGGTGTGATACTAGGGGTGATCTTTATCCTATCACGCCAAGTTCCGGTTTCTCGAGTCAAGCCCTGCCATCAGCTTTTGCAGTATCTCTCATTCCTTGTGGCATGCTCGTCTAGGTCATCCGGGGTCCTCTATTTTGTCAGCTTTAGATAAAAATAGTCGTATTTCATGTAAGGGTACGAGTCGAACTCCAATTTGTCAATCTTGTTCTTTAAGAAAAATTGTTAAGTTTCCATTTGTAGACTCACAATCTCATACTTTAATGCAATTTGATATTATTCATAGCGACTTATGGACGTCTCCTGTTCCTAGTTCTATGGGTCATCGGTATTATGTTTTCTTTTTGGATGATTATTCTAAATTTTTATGGACGTTTCCAATAGCGAAGAAATCTCAAGTTTTTTCCATCTTCCTAAAATTTAGAGCATTCATCAGAACCCAATTCGACCGTGAAATAAAAAATATTCAGTGTGATAATGGAAAAGAGTATGACAATGGGGTATTTCGGGAATTCTGTGCTACTAATGGGATAAATTTTCGTTTCTCTTATCCCCATACATCTTCACAAAATGGGAAAGCCGAACGTAAAATTCGTTCCATAAATAACATTATCTGCACTCTATTAATTCATGCTTTCGTACCCCAATATTTTTGGCATCATGCTCTTCAAATGGCTACATATCTACTTAACATAACTCCTTCCAAAGGTTTGACATATTATTCCCCTCTTCAGATTTTTTATAATAAATCTCCTTCTTATTCTCATCTTCGGGTTTTTGGGTGTTTATGTTATCCATTATTTCCATCCACCACAATTAACAAACTTCAGGCCCGGTCTACTCCGTGTGTGTTTTTGGGGTTTTCATCTAATCATCGTGGCTACAAATGCTTTGATTTATCCTCCAATAAAATCATCATTAATCGCCATGTAGTTTTTTATGAATCTCAATTTCCATTCGCTAAAAGTCATTCTCCCGTGCCTAGTTCGTATAATTTTTTGGATGAACAAATATCCCCGTATATTATTCAGCATTTTTCGGACATCTCCCGCACCCAAAATTCTCCAGCGGACCCACTGCTCGATGGTCCCACTGGCCCGTCACAGTCCTCTCTGCCCAATTTTATCACTGGGCCAGTTTCAGCAATTGGGCCTGTCGGCCCATATACCTGAACCGGTCCGGTTTCTGTTTCGCCACCGGTATCGCTTCCGAGTTGGGCCAAGAAAGCCCATCGCCACGCCGCCGATTAAATCGAGCCCAGTAAATTCTCGAAATCCAATCAATTCTTCCTCGAGTCATAGACCGGTCACTCGTAGTCAGCGATGTATTGTTACACCTAAAAGACATTTTAATTTACATTCTAATGTCTCTAAATCCCTCTTGCCCCGTAATCCTGTGTCTGCCTTAAACGACCCAAATTGGAAAATAGCTATGACTGATGAATATAATGCTCTTATTGATAATAAGACATGGGAGTTGGTGCCCCCCGTCCATATGGTATTAATGTTATCAAGTCTATGTGGATTTTTGCTCATAAGGATAATTCAGATGGTTCATTTACTCGTCATAAGGCGCGGCTTGTGGGTGATGGTAAGACTCAGCAGGTTTGTATAGATTGTGGGGAGACGTTTAGTCCGATGGTCAAGCCGGATACCATTCGCAATGCGCTTAGCTTGGCTCTTTCGAAGACATGGCCTATTCATCAGTTGGATGTCAAGAATGCTTTCCTACATAGTGATCTCAAGGAAACAGTCTATATGCATCAGCCATTGGGATTCAGGGATCCCAACCATCCTCATCATGTATGTTTGTTGAAAAAGTTCTTATATGGGCTTAAGCAGTCTCCACGGGCCTGGTATACAAGTTTTGCTGACTATGTTTCAACTATTGGGTTCACTCACAGCAGGTCGAATAATTCCTTGTTCATCTACCGTCGTGGATCGTCCGTAGCCTACATTTTGTTATATGTGGACGATATTATCTTGACTGCCTCTTCCGATGCCTTGCGCCAGTCTATCATGACCATGCTCAACTCCGAGTTTGCTATGAAAGACTTGGGGGACTTGAGTTATTTTTTGGGGATTGTTGTCACTCGTCATTCCGATGGGTTGTTCTTGTCACAACGGAAGTATGCAGCCGAGATCATCGAGAGGGCTGGGATGTCATCTTGTAAGTCCACTTCCACCCCAGTTGATACCAAGCCCAAGCTTGATGCCGCGGTCGGCGTCCTTTACGAGGATCCAACCTGCTATCGCAATCTTGCAGGGGCCCTTCAGTATCTTACCTTTACCAGACCGGATATTACGTATGTTATCCAGCATGTGTGTTTATTCATTCATGATCCCCGAATTGAGCACATGGATGCACTCAAACGCATCATTCGGTATATTCAGGGTACACTAGACTATGGTTTGCATTTGTATCCTTCATCGACATCCACACTTGTCTCATACATAGATGTTGATTGGGGTAGGTGTCCAGACACCAGACGGTCTACGTCTGGCTACTGTATGTTCATTGGCAACAACTTGGTCTCCTGGTCTGCGAAGTGTCAGGCGACTCTATCCCGCTCAAGTGTCGAGGCTGAATATCGAGGGGTAGTCAATGTGGTCTTAGAATCATGTTGGTTACGTAATTTGTTTTTAGAGCTTCATTGTCCAATTCAAAAGGCAACCTTGGTTATGCGATAATATTAGTGTCATTTACCTTTCTGATAATTCGGTTCAGCACCAACGCACTAAACATATCGAGATGGACATTCACTTTGTCCGTGAAAAGGTTGATCGGGGTCAGGTCCGCGTCTGTCATGTCCCGTCAAAATATCAGATTGCAGACATCTTTACAAAGGGTCTTCCCTCGGTCCTTTTTGAAGATTTTAGGGACAGTCTCAGCATTCGAAGACCGCCCGCTATGACTGCGGAGTGTGTTAAATATACACAATATACATGTGTATATTTGGTCTCGGGTTTGCTCCTATTTTAGACTCTCAAATTTGTGCCTATTTAGTCAATGTAATTTATGGTAAATATTTAGTATCCTAGTTTAGGTAAACTTGTAATATAATTAGTAGTGTATTACCATAATTAGTGTATTACCATAAATGTATAGGATAAGATTTTAGGGATAGAATAGAAATAGAATTCTCCTGTTATGTAACTTGTAAATATAGTCTTTCAATTAATGAAAATAATCAAGGTACTATTTCTTTCAAAAATGTTTTTTATTTTACTTATCACAAGTTATTGAATTTAAATAAACATGAAGTAATCGTGAGAACTTCATTTTACACGCACTCTAAAACTCCATCAAGCAGAGTCGTATATTAATATCATGTTGGCTATATACAAGCGTATATAAATAATAAAAAATGCTACATGCAGAAATTAAAACAATCAAATAAGAACTAAAGAGTCTTCTTTTCTTTGTGGTTTGTAGAAGCGGCTTTTAGCCACACGCAAAACCGTGTCTAAAGAGTACCTGAACCGTGGCTAACACTAACGGTACGTTAACTACTGTTGCAACCGTGCCCAAAAGGGGCTTCGCCAGTAAATTTGCCACCGTTTTAGCTTCCGTGGTAACATTTAGTTAGCCATAGCCACGGTCAAACCGTGGGTAACTGTGTCTACAGGAAAAAAAAAAATTTGAAATTTCTAATTATCCATACGACAACCGTGGCTAGTTAAGGCGACCGTAATTAGTTCACATCATATTAATTAGCCACGGTTTAACCGTGGCAAATGTACCCAAAAAAATTTAAAAAAAAAAAAATTATTTCCCTGCATTTTCTGGTATCAATACATAATTGATATGCATTCACTAATACACTGACCATAATACAATCATTGCTATAATGATCAAAGTTCAATGTTCTACTAATAAAACATAAGTTTCAAGCCTTTAATATACACAAAAGATACCACAATTGCTAGTGTAACGGAAATGTAACCACATCTATAGTGGTTCAAAAATATACTAGGCACAAAAGGCTAAGAAGATTATTCAAAGTAACACCTAAAGTGGCAGCACGTTCTTGATCTTGAGGTAGATGCTCCGGTATTTTGTCCTACAAGTAAAATAGAAGAAATGAGATAATCTCATACCGACGTTGCTAACAATAAAACTTATTGTCGTATACTGATAGTACTGGCAGAAATATCAGCTTGTAACTTTTGAATAAGAAAAGAGAATGGTGCAACAGAATCTAAGCTCAGCATACAACTACACCTTCTCATTTCAGCAGACATTCACAGCTTACAAAGTTTACTTCCAAAATTTACGTTACTTAAGCTGGACATGTAGAACCCTTACACATAAAAGCACGTCACAAATGTATATTATCAATCAACACAATTAAAATCTCCATGGTCGTTGCGCTCCTGCCACCTCTTGGCAAAGTAGGATGATGCGCCAGCCCCGTCCTGTCGCAATGGTGTGGGGCGAAGCTCTCGGATTACGTACGAATCAATTAAACAAGCCAAAACGGCATAGGTAGCCACCAGCATAGTACTGGGTAATTCTTCTCGACGGGAGTTTTATTATAAATAATGCGGTCCCTTTTTTTTTAGTTTAAGCACAATCAACTCCCTCTGTTTGCTGAAGATTGTCCAGTAGGTTAGAGTTATAGAGTCAGTTATGTTGGAATATTAATGTATAATCAATCACAGAACAGAGGGAAGATCTTACAGGATTGCTTTGCCGTGGACAGACCACTGTCCTAAAAGATGATTTCACCTAGCCTCGGTGCAAGCTGTCTCCGGCGTGGATGGAGTAACCGAAATCCTTTTACTCAAAACAAAAAAACAAACTTACTTTTCCCTCTTTTCTTTCAATTAGTTTGCTAAAACCTCCTTTTATAGATGAAAGCAAGGTGTGAACACCTTAATTCAATCTTGGAAATTCGAACCAATTAGTTTTGAAAACCCAAAAGTCTTTCGTAAATACCAAAGTTTGTTTTTATAGAAATTGAGCACAATCAATTTTGAAAATCGAGAAGTGTTTCGTAAATACCAAAACGAAACAAATAGTGGAAAACTTTCTTGAACAAATAAAACTTTGTTTCTCCACAAACTTTCAAAACTTTGAAGCTAGTTTCCAACAAGTTTTTCAGCTCATGCAAAATTCTCAAATAAAATAAGATCTGAGCACAATCTTAGCTAAGCATACGGATCCGTCGTCTCTTTTCAGCAAATCTTCACATCCTCTCAAATTTACTTCCAAAATTACATTATTTAAGCTAGAACAGTAGAGTTTTTACACATAAAACATTTCACAAATGACTCTTATCAAACCAATCACCACTTATCACAGTTAAAATCTACATAACAGCACACACAGGAAATTCAACAGGATTTAGAGCTCAGATGTCATACCAACAAAATTTCATCTTTGGTTCCAAGTCAATTCTGCAATTTGAAAAGAACACTTCCGAATATAAGTATTTTTAAACACAAGGCCAGACTAAAAAGGTGATAAGCTAAATAACAAGCAACTATATTGAATTGAACATGCTTTTCCCCATGCATGTACCAACATGTGTAGTTTTCTGGAAACCCCCTTTTGAAGGAGATGACTAAATACATCAGCTCTGTTGCACATAATTTTAAATTCACATGTAATGCAAGGACATAAAAATTTTCCATTTATAGATGCATTTGAAAAGGCAAAGTCCAAATGCATTTGAAAATGCTAGTTGCAGCAATGCGGGAGGAGACAGACATGTAACATTTATACATCCCCACTGATATGGTTATCAAATTCTCTATTTTTTTTAAAAAAAAATCTCAACTTCAGTGCACTCCTAAGCGCACTGTAATCAACCGGATCCACTACCACTAAGAGTACTTCCTTCACAGCACTCTACATCTACATCCCAAATTAATCTGGTGGTTATATGAATCCACTGTATCAAAAACATTCATCTTAGTTTGAATATCTTTACTCTTACTATCAACCTGCTGTACTTCAACTTCATTAGAATTCTAAGTATACTAATTTCGGGACAATAGGTAGGATGGGGAAGTTGAAATTTGATTGTGATTAGAATTCCGTGGAAGTTAATATTAGAAGTTTTAAATTAAAATTTTATTCAATATATAATTATATTTGAAGAATTAATTCATCTTGAATGACATAAAAGTTGAAAGAAATAATTTCTTGATTATTTTCATTAATGAAAAAGTATATATACAATTTACAATTTCCATAATATGGAAAATCTTATTTCTATTCTACTCCCAAAATCCTATTCTAGTTGTACAAGAATCCTACAATTATGGTAAGTATACAATGCTAATTATATACAAATAATACAAATAATATGTTACCAAAATAGGGATATACACGGTTGTGTATACCGTGTATATCACGATCTCCCACTTGTGATGAGTTTTCGTGATATACACGGTATACACAAGGTATTGTATATCCTTGTATATTTTCACACACCCGCAGTCATAGCAGGCGGTCTTCGTACGCTGAGACTGTCCCTAAGATCTTCAAATAGGACCGAGGGAAGACCCTTAGTGAAGATGTCTGCAATTTGATATCTGGAAGGAACATTTAAGACGCGTACTTGTCTACGAGCTACCTTTTCGCGAACAAAATGAATATCCATCTCAATATGTTTAGTGCGCTGGTGTTGAACCGGATTCCCAGAAAGATATACGGCACTAATATTATCACAATACACCAAGATAGTTTTTTTATTAGGAAAGTAAAGCTCCAAGAGAAGATTACGTAACCAACATGATTCAAAAACGACATTGGTCACCCCTCGATACTCGGCCTCTGCAGTGGAGCGTGATAAGGTAGCTTGTCGTTTGGCAGACCATGAGACAAAATTATCACCAAGAAATATGCATTAACCAGACGTGGAGCGTCTGGTATCTGGACAGCCACCCCAATCAGCATCAGTATACGAGATAAGTGTAGAGGCCGATTATGGATATAGATGCAACTATAGTCAAGTGTCCCTTAGATGTATCGGATAATGCATTTGAGCGCATTCATGTGCTCTACCCTAGGATCATGCATAAACAAACACACCTGTTGTACGACATACGTAATATCCGGCCTCGTGAACGTAAGTTACTGAAGAGCTCCATCATGACTATGATAGTGAGTGAGATCCTGTGAGACAGTCGTAGCACCCAGCTTGGGCTTAGTATCAACTGGAGTGGAAGTAGACTTACACGAGGACATACCAGCCCTTTCAATTATCTCAGCGGCATACTTCCGTTGTGATAAGAATAATCCACCTGCATGACGAGAGACATCAATCCCCAAAAAGTAACTCAAGGGCCCCAAGTCTTTCATAGCAAACTCAGAACTGAGCATGTACATGATAGACTTGCGCAAAACATCAATAGAGATAGTCAAAATAATATCATCCACATATAATAGAATATAAGTCAGGGAAGTATCGCGACGATATATGAACAATGAATTATCAAACCTGCTGTGAGAAAACTCAATATACGAAACATAGTCTGCAAATCTCTTATACGAAGCCCGTGGGGCCTGCTTAAGCCCATACAGGGACTTCTTCAATAAACAGACATGATGAGGATATTTGGGGTCTCGAAAACCCAAGGGTTGATGCATGTAAACAGTCTCTTTAAGATCACTATGTAAGAAAGCATTCTTCACATCTAACTGATTAATGGGTCATGCCTTTGAAAGAGTCAGACTGAGAACAATACGAATGGTATCCGGTTTGACCACCGAACTAAATGTCTCAGCACAATCCACACCAACATGTTTAGATTTACCATAACCTAGAAGTCGTGCTTTATGTCTCGCAAAAGAACCATCAGAATAATCTTTATGAGTAAAAATCCACATAGACTGAATAATATTAACACCAGAAGGACGGGGGACCAACTCCTACTTCTTATTTTCAATAAGAGCATTATATTCGTCGTTCATAGCCAATTTTCAATTCGAGTCATTTAAGGCAGACACTGGGTTACGTGGTAGAGGGATTTAGAGACGTTAGAATTGAGATTAAAATGTCATTTTGGTTTTAAAATACCCATTTGACTAT
The DNA here is from genome assembly GCA_029783415.1 of Anisodus acutangulus. NCBI lineage: Eukaryota > Viridiplantae > Streptophyta > Magnoliopsida > Solanales > Solanaceae > Anisodus > Anisodus acutangulus. Next base: position 49,914,241 of record CM056493.1, on the reverse strand, counting down.
GAGTAACTGACCCTTGACTCGAGGAGGAAGCTGGTGGATTTTGGGTAGCGGATGGGCTGGTGACGGATTGGCCAGCAGGCAGTGGGCCTGCTGGCCCAATGACGGGAATCAAAACTGGAATGGAGACTGGGAAGTGGGCTGGACCACTGGAACAGTACCGAGAGTGGTATTGGGCCGAGTGTCTGGCCCACTAGGCAGATTCGACGAAAAAGCAGGGCCAACGGGCAATGGGCCCACTGGTAGATTTTGGGTATGGGACACGTCCGATAAATGGTGGATAATATACGGGGAGACCTCGTCATCCAAAAAATTATACGAACTAGGCCCAGGACTGCTCACTTTAGCAAACGGAAATTGGGTTTTATAAAAAATAACATGGCGACTAATTATAATTTTATTAGGTGAGAAATAAAAACACTTGTAACCACGATGATTAGATGGATAACCCAAAAACACATAAGGGGTAGAACGAGCTTGAAGTTTGTTAATAGTAGTTGACGAAAATAGTGGATAACATAAGCACCCAAAGACCCTAAGATGTGAATACGAAGGATCCTTATTATAGATGATTTTAAGAGGGGGTGAATATGTCAATCCTTTGGTAGGAAGTATGTTAAGGAGATAAGTAACCATTTGTAGAGTATGATGCCAAAAGGAATGGTGTACGGAAGCATGGACCAATAAAGTGCAGACAATATTATTAATGGACGTATGAGGACAAGAGAAATGAAATTTTATGCCATTAGTATCACAAAATTCCCGAAACAACCCATTATCATATTCTTTGCCATTATCACATTGAATATTTTTAATTTCTCGTTCGAATGGGTACAGATGAATGCTCTAAATTTTAAGAAGGTGAAAAAACTTGTGATTTTTCGCTAACGGAAAGGTTCATAAAATATTAGAATAATCATCCAAAAATAGAACATAATAGCGATGGCCCACAAAACTGAGAACGGGAGAAGTCCATAAATCGCTATGAATAATATCAAAAGGCACCAAAGTACGAGACGTAGAGGCTACAAATGGTAATCTAACATGTTTTCCTAAAGGACGGGAATGACAACTTGGAGTACTATGCTACCCTTACAAGATATAAAATTATTTTTATGTAAAGAAGAAATAATAGACAACCCACGGTGACCCAAACATGCATGCCACAAGGAAGGAGTTAGAGCTGCAAGGCCGACAACCATTTGTAGAACAAGAAGATTATTGGTAATAGGTGCTCCAACGTTACGGAGTTGGTTCACCAACTCCTTGAGACATTTACAATAAGCTGAAACATTCGGAAAATCTTCCATACTGACTTGGGAAAATTCCTGCTCAAGGGTGACAACACGGAAATGTTGGTTATCCTGGAATATATCACGTTATCTATTCCATGTAGCCATAGCCGTAGTATCCGGATCAATAATCGTCTATAAAAGATCGATAGAAATAGTGGAATAAATCCACTGAAAGACGGTAGCATCAAGAGTAATCCATAACTGAGGATCCTCCGCGGGAGTAGGGGTAGCGGGAGGAATTATGTGATGGAGAGCTTGATGTGAGATGGCGTGAATTTTGAACAACTCCGCCCACGTCGTGTATTGGACGTTTTCCATCTCAAGAACAATAGGGATGTGGTTCTTGATGTTGGAAATAGTAGGGGCAGGATGAAATATGTTCTTTGACGTAGACATAACGAAAGAACAATAGGTGATTTGAGGGAATTGGAAGAAAAATTGGGAAAAGATGAGGAAGAACTCAGCACGGAAACCGAGAAATGGCTCAGAACTCGAGAAAACCGAGATAAGCGGAAGCTTTGGAAAAGAAGGGATGTGAAACCTAGACTTCTGATACCATGAAAGAAAAAATCCCTTGATTATTTTCATTAATGAAAGAGTATATATACAATTTACAATTTTCTTAATGTGGAAAATTCTATTTCTATTCTACTCCCAAAACCTTATTCTAGTTGTACAATAATCCTACAATTATGGTAAGTGTACAATGCTAATTATATACAAATAATACAAATAATATGTTTGTGTATATCGTGTATATCACGGTCTCCCACTTGTGATGGGTTTCCGTGATATACACGGTATACACAAGGTATTGTATACCGTGTATATCCTTGTATATTTTCAAGAGTCATCAAATATCTGAAGAATATTTTGATCATCCAACATTTATATTCATGCTTTTGAGCATGTCCTAATGGATTCATTTTCTTTGTTATCCATACTTAAAGCTTTGTAATTTGCATATATTGTTTTAAAATCACCCAATATAATATTTACAAAACAAAAATAATTCATAAAAGATCTTTGAAATAACTTGGTCAAAATTTTCCACCATATGCATAAAAGGTCAACATTAGATAAATAAATGACCAACAAAAAAATTACGCTAGTTCTATGTAAGGCTGGCCAGTGGGTCGGGACAACCCGATCTCGCCCCGTCCCGTTCCGATTTTGCTAGATAAATTAGGGGATAGGGATTGACTCTAGTCAGATTCGAAATCGGGATGGAACAAGCGCATGTCCCGCCTATCCCGGTCCCGCCCCTTCTCGATCCCGTCCCTGCCCATCCCGATCCCGCCCTGGCCCCTTTTCGTTTCTGCAAAAAAGTAGTCATTGCACAAACTGCCATTTGCAATTCTAGTCGTTGGCAACGGCTACAAACCGCCATTTTGGCCCCCTATCCCCTTAATATTTATTTTTAACCCCTAAGTTTGTATATTTACACATTAACCCTATTTTTCAACTATAAATACCTCATTTTTCTCTTCATTTTTCTCACAAATACTCTCTCTACAAGTCTAAATTGCACACTAAATATTATATTTTATTTGCTAATTTCTATCAAAGTTCAAAAATTGGAAGTGAAGTTGGCAACTAGCTTGAGGATCATTGAGCAAAGTTTTAATTTTCAACCTCGATTACACGTCGACGTTACGTCGGCATTCGGTACACAAGAAAGCATTTTTTGTGTTGAAAGGTTTTAAATAGGAGAGCACAGACATCATTGGCGGGAGACAGTTTGGAGATTGCAGTTTTATTTAGAGATTGGATTAGAGCGGATCGTAGAAGATGCGATCAACCAGAGATCAATGAGGAAGACGACTACAATTACAACGAAATCTTATCCGAGGGAGCAGGAAGTGACGTTGAACTATTTGACCAACAAATTCCAATTCTAACAGAAGATCCTCAAGAGATTGTCATAAATTTAGAAAAAGTATGGTTGCATATGTAATTTTTTTAATGTCAGTTTTACTATGTGATTTGCAACTTTTGAACTACGAAACAAAGTTTCAATTTTGAAATTGTATTAGAAAAAAATCATATTTCTATTAAATAATATAAGAGACAATTAGTGGGATGTGGGACGGGATGTGATCACTTCCTATCCCCCTAATCTCGTCCCCCTCCGCACCCCTAATCCCGATCCCGACCCACTCCACCATCTCTCAAATCCCCGTCCCCCTAATCCCATTCCATTTATCAGCCCTAGTTCTATGTAAGAAGAACTACGTAGTTAGTGCAGTTAATATAATCCAACTGTAAGTCCAACCAAATTGATATTAGGAATTTAACCAAATCTAATTAGCTGACTTGGTTTAAGTAGGGATGGAAAAGCTTCATTATTTAAAATCCAATTATAAGTAACCCAACGGGTAGTATATATAATAGTATTAGGACACTTCTTCCGTCCAAATTTGTATTAGGATGAAATTTTGATATTACAATTTTATCCAACAACTATTTTTTTTAATAATATACTTTGATTTTTGGAGGGTATAAAAATCATTCAATATTTAAATGATATTTTGTTTAACAAACATTTATATATATATATATATGAGATAATGGTTAAAAACACATCAACTATCACTTTTTTTTGTGTTTCATACCTGAACCATCAGAAGTGAGTGTTTTCTACCTACACTATTATTAACAAGTTAGTAAAACACACATAGATGCTGACTGGACTAAATGTTTGAACTCAATCCCAGAAAGCGAGTGAAGCTTATTTATCTCAAAAATTTGACTTATTATTTTTTTAAATTTTTTAAAACCCTAAGCTCTCTTCCTTCTTCACCATTTCTCAACCATTTTTCTTCATTTCTTCTTCTCTGGTTCAGATTTTTTTCATTTATTTCTTCATTTATCAACCTTCTTCTTTATTTTGTTCTTCATTTTCTTCTTCTGTAAGGGCAAATCAGATTTACTTCTTCATTTTGTTCCCTTCTTCTTTATTGGTCATTTTCTTTTCAAAATGAGGAAGAATGTCTTTTGTTAATGTGAAATTAAATTTTAACCTTTGGTTCTGTCACATTGGAATTATTTATCCATATGGAGTGCCACTGGACAGGATTTTTAAATAATAAAAAAGAGAGTGCAGTGCACACACTATCATATATTCGTCTAGGTGTGTTTTATTAACTTGTTAAAAATAATTTATGTAGAAAACACTCACTTTCGATAGTTTAGATATGAAACACAAAAATAATGATAATTTGAGTATGTTTTTAACCCTTTTATATATATAGTCCAACCCCGAAATATTGAACAATTTGACAGTAGAATACGCGCAAACCCATGGTTTATATGCCATGCCATTGCATGTTTCCCTTGTTTGGTGATAAAAAGTGAAGTAAAAGTGGAATTTTTCAATCCCTCTAAAATTTAATTAAAAGAAAGAAGAATATAATATAACTTTCATTTCCTTTACATTCCTATCAAGTACCAACCAACTGGAACTTGGAAGCATAGGATCAACAGTTTAAGTTTTATACATTGTCCGGATAAAAAATTATATTTACACTTGTCAAACATCATAGCACTTGTAAGGATGTTTCAAAAACTGACATAAGTACATTTTTCAAGGTTATTTTAAAAAAATCAAGAAATTTAAATATCTATAATTAAATATCTATAATTAACTTTTTAGACATTATTGTTGTGGAAAAGGGATCTACAATTAATTATCTTTTATATATATACACACCATCATGGACCATGGGGTTCAATTGTTCACAACAAACTATTTGGACATAAAAAGGACAATACTATATCTTCGCCTTTCAGCTTTAATCAATTGACTCAATAATGAAGATTAAGTTTAAGAACTTTTACCTTTTCAAAAAAAAATGAAGATTAAGTTTAAGAACTTTTACCTTTTCAAAAAAAATGAAGATTAAGTTTAAGAACAAATAATATGACAAAATAATAGAGACTAATAAAGAAACAAGAATCTCTCATGTTCAGAGATTAAGAGATTAAGGGGTCGTTTGATAGGGTGTATAAGAATAGTGTTGAATAGAATGTATTCGTAATGCTGGTATTAGTAATGCTATAATTTCTTATCCACTGTTTGATTTGGTGTATTAAAGCATTGCATAATTTCTAAAAAAAATATTTGTTTACAAAAACACCCTCTACACTCCATATAATTAGTGAATAATCAAATAACAAATTGTATTGTGTTAGAAATAAGTTTTTGCCTTTACTTTTTTTTAATCACTTTAATTTTTAACATGATGAAGAGTAAAATGTGGGTTCGATTTAAGTTTGGTAAACTTTAGCGACACAATTAGTAATATCGATCAAGTATTTAAGTTCGATTAAATGTGGTTCTACTATCTCTTACTGTAATTTTTATTTATTTCCAAATATTAAAAGAAGATACCCTCTTATCCGAATTTGTATAGCACTTTTACAATTCCTTTTTTGAAATATCAATTCTCTTTCAAAATTAATCATTTCTCTAATCGCAATTCTATACCAAATGAAATAATTAGTGCGGGCCATAGATTGAGAAAGGGTATTTCTTTGGTAAACATCTGAATTAGTAAACAAGTTAAATGGAATCTAAAATCATACAGAACTAAAAAATGGGTTTACCTATTCAAATTTTAGCACAACTTGGAATCTGTTTATTTCAATCTGTGAATGTCCAGGATAATTGTTTAGACGCAAACAATGTAATTTTATAAAACAAAAAATTCAATGATCCAGATATTATATAACAATTAATTTAATTTGATGATTTGGTTTAAGTTTTGTTAACAAAAATACATTCTAAGGGGAAATTGTGTCTTTAGTCATGCTTATACATGCATTAAAAACTCTTGCATTGCTAATACCATAATTTGCTATGCATTAGTTATGCATAGGTTAATAACACCCTATGTGTATAACTAATACATAGGATGAAAAAATATACCAAACAAGGTATTAGTAATACACAAAGCTAATACATGCATTATTTTCTCTAATACACTCTACCAAACGACCCCTTAAGTTGATTAATAGAAATACAAATTCATGAATTGACATAGTTACTGAGCATAAAAACAACTTGAAGATAGGATGGAAAAGAATTCATTTTTTCTCTTTAATAGGATGGAAAGAGGCTCTCCCTGAAAATAGGCTGAAACAGGTTATTCCTCATCTGAGTAGTTGAACTTGACGGAGTGCGAGTTCAAGTCAATTATCCCTCCTCTGTAACTACCTCGCTTCTTCTTGGTCTTCTCATGTCGGAAATCCCTGGAAACATAGAATGGATAATTAAGCTTTGCCATTGAAACAAAGTAGAATCTATGCAGACCATGAACATGCTCGGGGTTCTCGCTAGAGAAAATAGCAATTAATAGCTTCAATAACTCCCACCCACCCCCCAAAAGAAAAACTGTCACCGGCCCCTCACCTAACTACCATGAAAAGAACTAGCAATACCTAGCAGAAAGATGAGTAGAGGGGGTTGAAGAAGATAACAAGTAAAAAACTTAGTGCAAAATGATATTTAGTGCTCACGAAAGTTGACGTGTAATTGCAATTAGGGGTGCAATGGGTGGGTTGGGCTGGATTTGGGCAGATCAAAATGGGCTAAGTTAATAAATGGGCAGATCATTACTTGAGCTGAAATGGGCTAAAAAACGGGTCATAACTCAACCCCCAATTCTTACCAAGTTTTAATTTCTTTGTTTGTTCTTTTATAACTTTTTAAGTACCTAATAAAACTATCTTCTTTATTATAACGATATACTATAACATATCAATAAAAGTCTTTTTGAAAATATTTTGACAAGGTTTCTATGGGTCAATTTGGGATACATATCAGCTCAATTTTTAGATGGGCTGAACTAATAAATGGGCGGGTCATTCTTGAGCGGATTGGGTGGCTCATGTTTTATGGGCTAATTTTTGCCGCCCCTACTTGTGATGTAACTTTTCCAAGGCACAACAACATTAACAAATGCAAGCATTAATCTAGTATTCTTCCCTGCTTTCGTTTGACAACTGACTGAGAAATATATTTTCCGTCAACACCAAAAGAGTTGTACTAGGTAACATGTATTTATAAATTAGTTTATCCTCGTCAAGATTAAATTCAAGGTCACCAAACTAATGGAAGGGATTAGGAAAAATATACCTTCCTTTAACCTGGCCAAGAACTTCCTGTGCCTTAGCACCATAGCCAATATCTGCACCATCCTGCAACAGTGGTACACGGAGAAGTGGAAAAGTTAGTTGCATGGTAAAAGATGAATAACTAAAAAGATACGAGTAAAAAAGATGGAAGACAAGAATCTGATCCTACCTTTGCCCAATAAGAATTATCTTTAAGTCTATCATCTTTAAACTCTACTTGTTCAATTTTCACTCTTTGAAAGGCATTTACAGTTTTGGGCTGCAATATCAATCAAAATGCATTTTTCAGAACCTCGGTAATAATACAGTAGGCAAAGCCATAATTCTTCCCAACAAATAGCACAGGAATGATGCGGCATGAAACCAAGAGAAAGAACTGTGTGCAAGCTGACGTCATCAAGTTTAATATGAAAAGAACAAAAGAAATAGTACTCTGTTAAGATTACAGGAAAGCTGCCCCCCCCCCCAAACCCCAACATCCCTTTCTATAATTATGTATAAGAGAAACAAAGAACCACATCAGTTTTGCCTTCAAAATGAAAGACTCCAAAAGAGTTACTTGTGCCTGCAATGGTTGAAAGCTACCTATGTAGTAAAGAGACTGCAAGGCTGGGCTTTAACTAGGTAAAGTTTTATCACTGTAATTTAGGCTGCTGTGATAGTCTCGAACTTACATTAGTATGGTTCTCTTCCTCAAAGATTGTCTACTTTCTCACTGTCTTACTTCAAAAGAGGCAACTAAAATATGGCTGGCTTTATATTCCAATTAAAATATATCGTCTGAATTGTCCAAAAAGATACTCCCTCTAACTAAAAATAATTGATGTTTTAGGCGTGGGCACATGGATTAAGGAATTAATTACTCCTAAAAATTAAGAAGTGTTTTGACTAAAATACCCTTAATTATGATCTTATTTTCTTTTTTAGGCTGAAATAATTATCATGGGGGTTAGGAATGTGTCGAGAGCAAATTTGAGAAAAAGAATTGAATACCTTCTTGGTTTTGTAAAACATCAATTATTTTGGATCAGTAAGGTTGCGTACAATAGACCCTTGTGGTCAGGCCCTTCCCCAAACCCCGCTCATAGCGGGAGCTTAGTGGACCGGAACATCGATTAATTTGGACTGGACAGAACATTTAACAATACTTATCTTTAGGATTGAAACAAAAGGAAAGAATATGATGGGACGGAAAAAGTTTTAAGCTTTGGTCAATTTAGAAAGACAGAAATGGAGAGCTCATATGTTACATGAACAAAAATGTAAGTTCCTTTCCACCCAAAACTATGAGGAGATTGTTATCCCTCATTATCCCTTATCACAAAAGATACCTAGCCCCGTCTTTCTTCAGTTCTTTTTCTTTTCTTGTGTTAATAAATCCCTTTCTGTCCAATCATATTATGATGTCTCATTATCCCTAAACTATAGCATAAAGTACATAAACCAAAAGTGAACATAATGCCCACTTAATCCTCTACACAAGGCCAAATAACTCGTGTGAACGCCCAAGTTTACTTGCTGAAATCTCAAAGATCAATAAATTCCTATACAATAACAATGTTTTCCCTCATCGGGTGAAGTAGATCATCGATAGAAATTAACTCAAGCATGGTTCAAGATTATTTACTAAAACATTTTATTTTTGGTAAAGAGATTATTTACCAAAACTTGACTTGAGCATGATGGAAAGTTCTTTTAAAAGATTGAGATTATTTTGCAAATTATGAATTCTTTTTAAATCATCTTTCCTTTAGTACACAACACACAACTTAAGAGTTGTTTTTTGAGAAATGGTAAGGTAATCAAAATTTAAGAGTTCTATTATGACATCAACAATTGACAAAATTATGAACCTCACTTGTTAAGACTTGGCACATTGACAATCAAGGTCAAAAGAAAAAATAAACATGCATACCTCTGCTGATCCATTAAATTCTTTCCTCGACGATTTCTGCTTAGTAGAATTGTTCAACTCATCCTGATGATTACAGTTGGAGTTTGCTTCAATTACTTCACCATTTTGTGCTTGTTCTGCAACAGCCTTTGATTCTTCCAAGCCTTCAGTCTTTCTACGCTTTGATTCTTCAGTTCCAACCCCATCAACTGCCTGATTTGCATTTTCATCCGAAGCTAATCTTTTTCTCTTCTTGGAATCCTTGGAATCAGTAGTTCCACTCTCTTCCTTAGACTTCCTCTTTTTATTTTTTTTAGATTTTTCCACAGCAAGATCAATATTATCATTGTCTATAGGTACTACACTTCTTGATTTCTCCTCTGTTTTTTTCTTTTTCTTCTCCTTCTGCTTCTTCAAGGGCACGTCTGCCTTATCATCAGCCAAAACTTCTTGAGCAGTAGTAGCATTTACTGTGGATTTATCAACACTCTCAGGTTGAGAAGCATCTGGAACATCGCTATTTTTGTCTTCACTTTTCTTACTAATTATTTCCTGAGAGTCAGCGACATTGCTACTTATGTTGTTTCCCTTTGTGCCATCTTCACATTGCGCTGCACCAGATCGTGTAAAAGATAAAATCAAGTTAGACTAACACCCTTAACATCACAAATACAAGCTTCACGAAAGAAATTAAGTTTAAGATGAATGAAGATATGCTACAAAATTACCTGGCTCTCTGTTTCCCGTAGATATCGCAACATTATCAGTACTGCATATTTGACAAAAGGTCAAGTAGCATGAGAAAAGGAACTGGAATAAAATTACAATAATAACCCTCATACAAGAGATGCCATATTCATTGTGTTGGACACAATCTACACCCCCCCCCCCAAAAAAAAACTCTCGATCAACAAACTTAAAGAGATAAATTCTTGCTTGAGAGTCATTATAGTTCTGTACTTTTGAATGTTTAAAATCAAATATTCCTTCTACCACCCACCAGGTAGCCTAGTGGTTAATGAAGTGTGTTGCGACCATGAGGTCTCAAGTTCAAATTCCAGTGGAGGAAAAAACATTAGGTGATTTCTTCCATTATGTCCAAGCCACCCAGTACCACTAATGGTGGGAGGTAGAAGGTACACGTGGAATTAATCAAGGTACGCGCAAGCTGGCCCGGACACCATAGTTATCAAAAGAAAAACAATTCCTTCTTCCACAAATCCCAGAAACAGAGAAAAGTAATGAAACTGAAACACGTATCATCAGAATAAGATTATGCTAGTTAAGTAATTACTTCTCAACGTACCTGTTGTTTAGATACTTGCTGTATAAATCCTCCAAACTAACGGAGAAAGACTTCCAACTGTCACCCTGCATCAAAAATTCAAAAAGCAGAAAGACCTGAATGGATGTACCAACATCCTAGCATATAGGCGAGATGCAGATTCAATAGTGGCATCACAGATAAAGCTTTTCGATCAAAATGAAGGAATCAACCAGAACGTAACATATGAAATTTCCAACAAAACATGTTCACCTATGTTGCTTGGACTCTCCAAAAAAGCCGCGGGGTGCGTGTCGAATCCTCCAAAGTAGTGTAATTTTTGGAGTATCCGATATAGGTGGGGCTTAACATCAGTTAACACTAAAAGATCAGTGAGACCTAGCACATTCTTCAGTCAGTAGAACACAATGCCAGACATGATATAAAATGTAATTCAACAAGTGGAGGTTTCTTCAATATAGTAATACCAGCATAAGTGCAGAAACCTTCAATTGATTACTTTTTCTTCTCCATAAAACAAAAGCAATTTTCTTCTTTGACTATGAAACACTATCCTACGAATATAAATGAAAACACAAATTTTCAAGCCAAAACAACAAGCTCTTATTGAACATTTTCATCTCCATGTAATAACAGATAAGAGGAGAACAAAGAGCAAATACTCTCTAATTTCCGAAGAAATAATGTTTCGCCATGTCATTCCTTTAACACCATTTCCTTTTAGCAACCTCATAGTTTAACTTATTAATTTCCTCGCCACCACTTCATATCTCTCTCCCTTCACTCACATGTTCCTATGAGTCAATAAAACAAATTCAGATTCTACTACGACTTTTCAGTGTCTACCACTAAACTTCTTCCAACAAAGCCAACCATCCTAGTTAAATCACAAAATGCAATTCATTAAGACAGAAATACAAAAACCATAAAAGATATATCATATGGTATACCAGAAAACATAGCTCTATCAAATTAAAGTTTTGATTTTTGTTTACTATTTCTCGGTTATCCAAGAATAATACTCCCTTTCTCTACATATTTCTAAGACATCATTAGTATTTGAGAAGTACAACAACATACCGAATGTAATCTCACAAAATAGGGTATGGGAAGGGTAGGATGTAAGGGACAAAGAGGCTATTTCTGATAGAAACTCGGCTCAAAAGAATGTAGTCAATGGATTATAAGACAGCAAAATATCCAGATATAGAATAAATGGAGTAAATGAGGAGAAGTATTATCCTCAATGTGACTTATAGCACTTCTATGCAGCTTCTTAACACATAAAATCTTATTTCAAAAATGGGAATTCACATCTGACACATAAAATAACTTTATCCATCTGTTCCAACTTCCAAACAATACTAGCAAACATATACACATACTAATAGGTCTTTAAAATCTTGGATAAAAATCACATTTTTATTTATTTAAAAGGAAGTGTTTGATAAAAGAAAAAGGGTTATATAAAAACAAACCTGAAGTTGCGTTTCTTTAAGGAAGTATTTGAGGGTTTTAAAGTAACCATTAAGGTGAAGATAATTTAGTATGCATTGTTGTAAAACAGACTTGTTGTTTTCTTGATTATGTTGTTTCTTAGCCATAACAAGATTGGTGGACTTTGATGATGACTGTGCTAAAAGCACTTGCCTAGGCTTGAAGGCTAATAAGGCAGCTGCTGTTGATGATGAAGAGGAAGTACTAGGGTTTTGCAGCTGCCTGAGTTTGGTTTCTAGCATATAAGTATTAAGGAAGGGTTTTAGGGCAACGGCCAAAAAATATTGACATTTCTTGGTTATACTTGTGGTCAGGTAGAAGACAAGAAAATGACAAAAATGGTCCCTTATATTTTAGAGGGGTTACAAAATAGTCCTTTTAAGTATGCATTTTATAATTTTGATTTTTTAAGAGGTGTGTTTGGTTGGTGAGATGAGATAGAGAATGATTTCGGACAAACAATTCGCAGGAATGCCCTATTTTGAGGTGGTTTTTAATTGTTGCCCTTCAAATAATTGGTCTTTAATTTTTGTCTTTCGGTACTTTAAGTAATAAAAAGCGGTCAAAATACCCTTACAGTGAAAAACAAAACAAAAAATTGAAATCTTGGGTTTGAACCCCAGCAGAATCAAAAAGAAGAAAAAAATCTGCAAGGCAAGATTTCATAGAAATTATGCATAATCGGCCAAAGTAACATAGAAACTATGCCTTTGTAACTAGGCATAGTTACGTAGAAAATTAAGATTATGCCTTGTCCGGTTAATTACATAAGCATAGTTTCTATGCAACTTCGGCTGAAAAGGCATAGTTTCTATTAAAATCTTACCTTGCAAAAAAAAATTTGCTCTGATGTGAACCCAGAATCTCTGATTTCGTAGATCAGCAAATAAAGAATACTTTGGCCCACAAAATTTTATTAAATGAGAAGTAGGGGCAAAAATTAAAGATCAATTATTTGAGGGGCAAAAATTAAAGACCAGTACATACTAAGGTCAATCAGCACAAAAAAAATATCCTATGGGTTGAGATATTTCATGGGATTAACTATTTCACCTTCTATTATGGGATAGCTAATCACACCATTTTAGTGCAAATGGTAAGATGAAATATTTCGGGACTAATTAATACTCATAGCTGAATACAGGATAAATAATCCTGCATTTTATCCTGAAATTGTTAGTCCTTATCCCGTAAACAAAACGACTCTTAAGTTTGCTAAAAGTTAATACTTTTAGGCCTCATTTGTTTTTATTACGATTAAGACGTTTGAATCTGAATGCACATCTGGATGATTAAGATGTTGTCTCTAGATATGAACATTTAATGATTAAGACTGTTTATTTTCAACATTTGAATGTGCATAATGTATTTATCTTAGACATAATAAATATACAATTCAAATAAAAAAAGTATCAAAATTTAGAAAAAAAGATAAATTTAATAAAATAAAATTATTATTCGATAAAAAATGAAATATTTATATTCGCTAGTGATGGTGGAGTTGCTTTGTGATGGTGGTGGTGATGATGGTTGGTTGGTGCTAGTAGCTAGTAATGGTGGTGATGATATTTATGATAGTGATACGATTCATAAAGCGAAACTATAGAAATCGAATGCGGAACTGAAAGATAGAAGATTGACACAAGAAATGGCATCCAAAGCAACCTAAATTGTATGAAAGTTTAGACCTCAATGAAATAAACAATTCAAACATCAATCAAGATACAATCAAGACACAAGAACTAAAATCTAAAGTCAACCTAAGGTATATTAAACCAAAGACCTCCAATAGAGTGATCAACAAAAGCACCTATGATATAACGATGATTTCATAAGTGAGTAATCTCATGTGAGAATTATGAACAAGGTTCAATAGACAATCAAGAAATCCACACTAATTGTGCTATCACTATAATCTAATCACTAATCTAGCAACTAAGCTAACATTACCAACTAGGTACTAAGAGAAAATATTCTCAATTCATCAATCATCAATCATCAATAATCCCCCCTTCTAAGCCTTGAAAAATACTATATATAGTGTTAATCTTTTATTACAATCTAGGCCCAAAAGTGACCATAACCTCAAATTATAAAAGTAGTCGAAGTTCATCATTGTCCAGATATGCGGCTCGTAGAATAGCTTTGCAGCTCGCATAATGGCTCTGCAGCTCACAGAGTGAGTCGCAGATTGTGCCAGTCCTTCACTTGACTTTATCTTCACTCAAAGTGATCATCCAAATACCGTATGCTCTCTTATGTGGGTCCTCAAGGGTCTCCAAAGCCTCTCTTTGCATCAACGTGACTTATAAAGCTTGAAGTTTTTTGGCTTATTCTCGGGTGAATGATCTTGAGTGATTTATGCTCCCCAGTATCATATCATCTTCGCCTTCTTGAAAGGGATTTGTTCTTGAATCTGAACCTTGCAAAAACCAAGGAGAGATATACAACAATATGGCCCTAACAGAATGAGGGTCATCACAATCGATAATAAACTTATGAGGCATCAAGAAGTTGAGTCATCACAATATCATGAAACAATGATAAAGTAAAGAGATCAATGGATTCAAAATGAAAAACATGTGATACTACATTGGTTCTAGAAAATATGAAGCATATTCAGTCCTCAAACGAAAATTGATCTTCTCATGGCTATATGCCAGTTGGAAAACAAGAACAATCCAGTTTAAGACCTCATTCCTCGCACTAACTACACTCAAACATGAAACCACTTTCAAATCATGACTAAGAAATATAACACCGGGTCAAAGATAAGGATATTCCCAAAGCTATCTTGTACACATTCTCCATGTAAATTTATGACTATATCACGGTAGTTTTATACGTAAATCTTAGTCATAATGGGTCTTCAAAATAAATTGAAAACAAAAGATAGTTAGTGATTTAAAAAGCTTAGCATAAATCCACAATAAGCAAACATATGCTATCTATACAAAAACAAAATTGATACAACCCATAATTTGTAATTTAACAGTACTTGCCAACAAACTAATACGTACTATTTTTGCTATATTCAACTGTGATTACTTACTTCTTATTACTACTAAATATCACAAGGATTAATAAAAAAATTACATAATGATTATAACCACCAATAAATAGATCATGGTATCCTTTTCCAATTTTGGGATCTAATTCAGAGCAAAAGTGATATTAGTAACTTACCTGGAAATTGCTTTTTATACTTTTGATACTTTCAAAAGTATTCGCTCGAGATGACAGAGTCTCGTGTTGATAACGTGTTATTAAATAATAATAATAAAACCAGAACAAGAATATTGTTGAGAAAGAGAGAAGAGATGAGAGTTCTTATTTCTCTTGGGGGATGAAATACAATGAGGGAACATCTCTATTTATAGGAGAAATTTACTTGGTCTCAAAGTTATTAACCCTGATATTTCTCCTAAAGATAGATATCCACAATATATGATAATATCTATAACAATTTGATATTATTATTCACTATTTTATATCAAATGTTACCCTCTTCTGCCCCCCCCCCCACAATTTAACATATGTCATGATAAGGTGTGGCACATGATGAGCGGACAGGATTAGGATTAGAGTTGCTTATTAGGCAGATCGAGCAAATAATTATGCTTAACGATTTGCCTTATTAATTATTGGCTTTTAAATATACTAATTTGCTAGCCAACTTGTAAGATAACGATTGATTCGGTATCAGATTAGCAATTATGGGGAGATTATCGGGCATTGTATCGACTAATGTAATGACCCATTCGGTCATTACGGACTTTCCGTTGTAATTCCTGACATATTTCTCATCCGGGTACTCGCCGATAACGATTACATGTAGAATTTATGGTTAAGATTAACCCTTACTATTCGAAAGGAAGATTAATCGATTTGAAGAATTTTTGAAAGTCCAGGTTCCGCTCCAGCGGGGTGATGTCGCCCCAGCATGACCGCGCCAGCGAGGTTCTGTCTGCACCGGCAAAGGTGTTAGGTCCGCGTCTGCGGAATTTTTTCCGCTTTTGCGCTGAGGCGAGGTGTCAAGTGCCTGCGCCCATCGGTCGTCTCTTCCGCCAAAGAGAGCTCGCGCCTGCGGAATCACTATTTAGACAGTGTGTTAAAAGTCCTAAAAACGTCCCACTTTTCAAAGATTCATATATCGAAGTTGGGGCTGGTCTAGAGAGCATTTCTTGGAGCATGTGCTTGAATCCTTCCTTGGAGGTAAATTCTTCACCCTTGTTGATTGTGTTCCATGATTATAGGTCCCTAGCCTTTGGGGTAGATTATAAATTTGGGGAAAAGGAAGTATAAACTTTATGGTAGAATAAGGATGGATGAATCTTTGATTAAGGGGTGTAATATGAATTAGTTTACCTTGATAATTGTGAATAAGTATTATATTTTGTTAAATAGCCATGTTGTAGAGTTTAATTTGATATGGGAAACCCTTTTCAATTTAGGGGAAAATCTTGGGTTTGTAAAATTGGGATGTTTTTCTAGATCGTTGTCATGACCCCTTTTCAGGAGTCGCGGTGGCACCGACATAATTCCCCAGTAGGCGAACCACTTCCCAAATCATTCGCAAAATATGATATAAGTAAAGCGGAAGAATACAAATACTAAAATATTTGTCTCGTAAAATAGCGCAGAAGAAAATGATAGTTTGAAATATATAAAAAAAAACAAGATCTAGTCTGGGCATACAATAGCACTAATCAAAACAACATAAGTCTTAGTAAATGGGCACACAGGCCAATACCGAATACATAGTCTGAATATGTATCTCTAATACGAACAAAAGACAATAAGTAGAGATATAGGGCATGTTGGAAGGAGCATCCTCACCTTGTATACTGAGGATTACAGCTCTAACTCAGCCATGTGGTCCTACGGAGGTGGAAGGTACTGAATTTGTATCCAAAAAGAATACAGCAAGTGTAGCATGAGTACACAACGTACCCCCGTAGACATCATAGGCCGACAACGATGGAAGAGACATAATCAGAGATAAATACCAAGTTGACACCAAATAATCTTATGCTAACAGTTTAATAACCCAAGTACGTCACATAGTCAATATGTTGCTGACATAATTTGATAGTATATCAGATACCAGTAATAATAAATAACATGTCAAGTTCAGAAGCCAATTATTGTGTTCTTAATCACTCAATACACAGTACATCACAATTTATCAATGAAATGAATGCAATGCATATGCAAGATACCTTTCTCAATCTGATATACAATACGTCAAGGTTTAGTTATGATCCGTACACCCATTGGAGGACCATCGAAGTCCATATACCGCTCCTAGCTAGCTGGAATTCCACACACGAATCTGATTAGAGCTCATGACTCATTTGTCGAGTCTCAATCATGTTGCAGATGTGCAACTCCGCTCCCCGCATACCAATATCATCTCAAGTGTCATAATCTCATAGTATTCTTACATTTCCGGTCCCTTGGACCACAACATAACCATACCACTCCAATATCATATCATCAGAACCATGAGTGTATGAATGAAATGACAAAATAAGACAAGACATCATGATATAATGAGATGCAATCAAGTATAGAGATGATATATCACATGCTTTCATGAATTCCATAACACATAAGCAAATCCAAATGAAATTAGGATATCATCCGAAAGCATGTGTGATGAGTAAACAAACAATAGCAAACATGACGACAAGCCCAAATAATTAGCAATCGAAACCAGCATAAGGATGATTCCACAAATCATCTCATTGTCATAGTTCAACACCGGTACCCAGTCAGATGTTCATCACAATCGCCTGAGTGGGACCCCCAAACACGTCAAATACCCCTCAATATTTATAACTAATTACGTACTTCTATCGGAGTCTCGAAGAGCTAAACTATAGCCTACCTCAAAGCCAAGCAAGTGCACTCCAAAATTAGTCATCGGTGATAGCTTTGCCCTTTCTTTGCGCCTCGTGATAATCAAAATCTATTCACGCATATTACATTAAAGCCAACACAACAAAAACAAGACTTTAAATACCCATCCCGGGCCCATGCTATCAAGACCCAAACTTTATTACCCAAAAATTATTATTACATACTAGGTAGTCATATCCTAGAGTTAATTGAAAATCTATTCACATTTGATACCTCAATTGAACAATAATAAAAAAGCCTCAATTAAAACCCTAGAAATTTTTCCCAATTGAAAATATGCTTCTACAATCAAATTAAGACTTATAACATGATAATCTATCATAATCCAATCATAATTCATGATATTAACACTATTTGATCCATAAATCCCCAATAAAATCATCCATATAGCTCTCTTATTCTCACAACATGCAAAACTCATCTTCCTCAACTCAAATAATATGGTAAACCACCATTAATAAGCTTAGAATCATAAATTTAAATCAAATAATGAAGGAAACTCTTATCCAATGGTGGAAATTGCTTTTAAGGCTCTGGTTATACTCCCAAATGACGCTGGTATCGAGATATACTATTTTGGGAAAGCAAATTCTGACCTAGAAATATTTATAGGACATCTAAACAGTGATCTGTCCCAACAGAATCGACTCTGCTGGAGCGGATCCATTGCGGTGGAAAATCTTCCACTGGAGAGAGAGTCACTTGATACCTCACCCCTCGCCACGGTGGACCCGACTCCACTATGGTAGAACTCCCCGACTTCTAGATTCCACTTCAGCGAGCTAACCTCTCGTCGAAGCGGACCCGCCGGAGCAAATACTGATGTCACCGCGGGGGATACTAGACACCAGCAAAAGGGAAAATAACCAAATCATCCATCTAACACCTGAAACACTCTCGGAATCCCCCGAACACAAACCAAACATGCTCGTCTATGGTAAATAGCACTACAAACTCGCTCTACCCTCAGATTTCACATTTAACCAAGCTAAGACATACTTTTCTAAAGAATCGTCCGGGACAAACCAAAAATTCAAACTTACAAATAAGGCCACAAGATATATCTGATTGCGTCGAAAAGCAAATCAATGACTCGACTAAGTCATAAATGACGACGAAATCCGAAAACGAATCCATCTAACCAAAGGTTAATTTTGAGTCAAACTAACCAACTCTAAGTTTCCAAACTTGAGCTTTTTCATCCAAAACTCATGAAAATGGACCTCGGGATCTGTGCTATCTAGGCACATAACAAACCACACACAGATACCACGAGAAGGGTAAAATAGGAAAATAAAGATCCTTAGCTAAAAATGATCGGACGGGTCATTACAATTGTGCTATTAAGGATTCAATTAAGGTTGTTTTTTCAATTAACTTAAGGATATAACTAGTAAGCATGTTTTAAAGCCTTTTGAGCAATAAAGCTCGGATTTTGACACCGTGGGCTCGAGGTGGATTTTAGATGTCTTTTGTATAGTTAAGGACTAAAATCTTGTATGCGATTTGGTTTGATATTAACGTCTAGTACATGCGTGTTAGACTACGTTTACTATAAGGCATCCCGAAGAGTCAAGGTATGTGTAGAGGGTTGACCGTTCCTGACTCCTGCTCGGCTTTGAGGTAGGCTACGATTTTTTTATTTAGACTCTGATAGAAGTACGTAATCAATTATAAATATTGAGGGGTACTGGGCGTATTTGGGGGTCCCACTCAAATGGTTGTGATTACTATTTGAGTGGTTATCGATGTTGAACCGTGATGATGGGTGATTTGGAGAATCAATCTTAAGCTGATTCCGACTGCTGATTGCTTGGGCTTGTCATCATTATGTCGGCTCATCGCGATACTTGTTATCATCATGCTTATTCATCACAAATCCTTTATATATGATGCCCTGGTTGTACTTGGATTATTGTATTGAATTCTTAAAAGCATGTGATATTCATATTTATATTTGATTGCATCTCATTGCATATTGATTTCTTGTCTTGCAGTGTCATTTACATTCATACACTCATGGTTTTGCTGATATTGATATTGGAGTAGTATGAAAAATATTGTAGGTCCAAAAGACCGGAATGGTAAGAACACTTATGAGATTATTGGCAACATTGAGATGATGATGATATGTGGGGGAACTGGTTGCACGCCTGCAACAAGTTATTCATCTAAGAGTTGGTCTTCGTTGAGTAATTTTGGAGGCGTATATGAATTTGCGGGTCCCCCGTGGGTATGCAGTTCATAGAATTTGAACGCCTGCATATGGGAGATGGAAAGGTACCTGACATATGTATTGCATTCATATC
This sequence comes from Anisodus acutangulus, assembly GCA_029783415.1. Lineage (NCBI taxonomy): Eukaryota > Viridiplantae > Streptophyta > Magnoliopsida > Solanales > Solanaceae > Anisodus > Anisodus acutangulus. The sequence goes on along the minus strand of CM056493.1, from coordinate 49,893,901 downwards.
ATACATATATCATTTCATTGATTATTTATTGGTGAACTAAGTGTTGGACTGGTATTTGATGACTTGGTTGAGTATTGTGATGGAGTGAATTGTTGGATTGTTCTTATTGAATTGGGCTGGTTTCCATGTTGACCTGATCTGTCGTGTGTTTGGGTCTTGTGATTATAACTTGTAAGTCTAAGAAATTGTTGTTAATTGTGGCATGTAATCCGTCATGCTTAATCATAATTTAGGGGTACTAAGTACGCAAATGTGTCCTTATGGCTAAATGATTTACTTGGTAATGATTCTAGTGAGAGATTGTTTGGCATGGTTATTGAGTCATTGTCGTGTAGTCCTTGCTTGTATGTCTTATGTTAGGGCGACTTATGTCTTGATAAAAAGGGTAAGGTAATGGTAATTACTTAGGATATATGAAGAGAGTCTAACGAACTAATGGGTGTCTTGCATGTAATTGTATGTAGTCATACTCGAGGGTAGGGATTGGCAATAATAAGATGTTAACAAAGTATTTTCCATCCTCAGAGTATATTGTGGAATGTTTTAAGGTAACAGTTTAATGAACTAAGCGTCAACTTAACGAATGTGTTGTCTAACCGAGCATGTGAGGTCAAACATGATTTAGGGGATTAATAAACTAACTTGTGAATTAGGTGATTTATGTGACTGATGAACTTTGCGATTTGAGTGGGTTCCATGAACCTTATTGTGGATTGGGTAGTTATGTGACTAATGAACCCTTGTGTGAATTGGGTATTTATATGATTGACCAGTCTTATGTGATTTGTGAGGTTTTCATGATTTCGGGGATCCTTATATGAACAAAGTGACTTGTTGATTTATGAACTATATATGGATAATGTGACTTATTTGGTTGATTGAACTGCTAGTGTAGGATTATTTGGTGTCCACTTGATATTTATCTCTCTTTGAGTATCTTTCGTCATTGTCGGCCTATGATGCCTACGAGGGTACGTTGTGTACTCATGCTACGCTTGCTGCATCTTTTACGTAGATGCATGTACTTGGTCTATTCAGATTGCAGCTGGAGCACGGGAAGTTGAGGCACACCACTCATTCCGGTGGCCTTGGTTTCCATCTCATTTAGACCACCATCCTTCATTCGGGCCAGTGTTGTTCTATTTTTTATTCATCTGTTGTATCTAGAAGTCCTTGTATAAGTCAGACCAGGTTTTGGGAAAGAAGTTGTTTGTAAGGATTGGTTATTAAATGATGTTTTAAATGAAATTATTATTGTATTTCGTTCACTTCCGCGTTTTCTTAAGCTTCTTGTATAGTTGTATTGGGATTGGTTTGCCTACCGGGGAGATTGTAGGTGCCACCACAACGCCCGTGATTTGAGTCGTGACAGCTAAATCTAAGAGAAAATGAAAATTAATATCACATGTAGTCCAACTTTCACGATAATATTGTGCTCTTCAAATTCCATCATGAAACCAAAGAAGAAGCCAATGGAAGCTGCTCATTTAAGGCATGAGTCGTTATCAAATATGACACCAAATTTTCATATTCTCTTCTCCAAAAGAAAGCAAAATAGTTGAAATCAAAAGTTTTTACTCCGTAGCCATTGAAAAGAAATTTGTTTTTTCAAAATGAAACCACTCACTATCAAACTTGTCAACGGGTTATGTTTACTATGAACTATCACGAGAGGAAAATCAAGTGATTTAACGAACGAGAGATAATTACCAATGAAATTAACAGTATTAAGGGAATAGGAATTGGGACTTTAGCTTTAGTTCTTGCTTTCGGGTTTACAATACATACTTTATATGTTTAAGATAAAAATATAAATATGATAATTCTTAACGGGTTAACAGTTTACTGGATAAGAAAATTGAGTTATCCGCCCTCACACCAATAAGCCGTTAAATATTTTTTTTAATATGTTCACCAACCGTTAATTTGATTAATCCAATGCTAATAACCAATAAGCTAATTTTGCAGTCGAGTTATCGATAACCGTTCAATTTTGAACTCCCTAGTTAGAATGACTCTCTTCATGAGGATATGCTGATACACCACTTTTATTTTGTAGTAACTGGTATGTTGCTTCTTATTTTCTTTACTCGGAAATTATTCCAAAGAGTTAGTTATTCCTTGGTATAAAGGCTCTACAGATAGTTGCGTTGAATTATAATAATGAGAGTGTACACGACATATATGATGACACTTATTTTACTTCGACTTCATTATTTTTATAAAATATTTTTGTATGGTTTCAATTTTTTTTAAAAGTTTAATGATGGGAATTTTCAAATCACTTCAACGGTTAATATGGTCTCATGCATATGACCAGTGTATATCATATACATTTGGTTCGCTCAGATCGGGTAGAGTCACATGAATTTGAATCATGACACTTCCACAATTGAGGTGTATGATTCAAACTCCATTACAATTTGTTTGAATAGTTGTTACATGTCATTTTATAATATCGCATTTTAAATATATTTAATTATACTATATTATTTTGTGAATTAAATATTTAGATAGATCATATCGTTTGGTGGAGTTTAATAATATATTTACGGTAGAATACATAAACGATTTTTTAAACATATCAAAACTTTTCATTAAACGCCATATGATAGTTTTTTTATTGAACACCTAGTATTAATAGAAAATGTGTCTATTAAACACGTTGCACTGACATGACACACACACTCTTTGTGAGAGCATGAATGATTTTTATTTCTCTATATTGAAATGCCCAAGAATACATGTCAATGGAGAAAAAAAACATAACTATCTTATTTCTTCTTCTTTTTTCCTTTTTCGTTTTCTTCCCTCCTCTTTAATCCTACTTCTCAACATGAACTACATACACACCAACCAAGAAGCTCCATTCATCACATTCTTATCATCATCCTTCTCATCTTTTGCCATAATCTCTCACAACAAATTTCAACTTATACAACTACTAAGTACTATGTTGTTCTGCAGGGACACACTATTATATGACTAATAGTTCGAACTCGTAACTGCTCCTTCAGATTTGAAAATCGTGATAATCCATAGAGAAAAGGTAAAACGAGAGTGAAGAGAGAGAAAAGGTAAAAATGACTTTCTTAAAATATGAAATTGTGAAACAATTAGATATATTTGTTAGGGTGGTATATAGAGATCTTTTAAAAGTTAAAAAAATGAATAAAAACTTGTTATGGGTACTGGATAAAAGAAAAATAAAATAATATTATTGACAGAATATACCGTGACATACACGGCATATACAACCGTGTATATCACGGTGATACACGAATATTCAAGACTGTTTTAGCCGTGATATACACGGCATATATAGATGTGTATATCACGGTTTATGGAACATATTTTGGTAACTTTAGTTCGTACATAATTGTAGAATTATTGTACAAATAGAATAAGGTTTTAGGAGTATAATAGGAATAGGATTTTTCATATTATGGAAATTGTAAATTGTATATATACTCATTCATTAATGAAAATAATCAAGAGATTATTTCTTTCATGGTATCAGAAGTCTAGATTTCACTTACCTCCTTCTCCAAAAGCTTCCACTCTCGGCTTCCTCGATTTTCGAGCCCTTCCTCGCATTCCTCGCCGACGATCTTCCTCCTCTCTTCCAAAATTTTCTTCTGAATCCCTCAATCACCTATAGTTCTTTCGTTATGTCTACGTCAAAGAACATGTTTCATCATGTCCTTACTGTTTCTAACATCAAGAACAACATCCCTATTGTTCTTGAGATGGAAAACGTCCAATATGTGATGTGGGCGGAGTTGTTTAAAATTCACACAATCTCACATCAAGTCATCCATCACATAATTTCTCCTGTTATCCATTCTCCTGCGACGGATCCTCAGTTATGGATCACTCTTGATGCTACCGTCCTTCAGTGAATTTACTCCACTATTTCTACCGACCTTTTACAGACGATCATTGAATCAGACACTACGGCTATGGCTACCTGGAATAGATTGCGTGATATATTCCAAGATAACCAACATTCCCGAATTGTCACTCTTGAGCAAGACTTTTCGCAAGTTAGCATGGATGATTTCTCGAATGTTTTAGCTTAATGTAAACGGTTCAAGGAATTGGCGGACCAACTCCGTAATGTTGGCGCGCCTGTTACCAATAATCATCTTGTTCTCCAAATAGTTGCAGGCCTATAATGGTGTTGGAACTCTACTCCGACAAACTAATCTGCTTCTCCCTTTTTATCAAGCCCGTTCGATGCTCACTTTGGAAGAGGATGACTTGGCCAAAAAGGCAGCTACCGGTGCTGGTTCAGTGGCGATGATGACGTCCTCCGGTAATTGTCATGGAGTTTTTGACAATTCGGGCCAAACCACAAAAACGGCGGTGACAAGAAGGATCAAAATCGTAAAAACAATGGCAAAAATCATGGCGACAACAACGGTGGCGGCCGGAACAGTGGCAATATCGGCGGGAAAAATAACCACAGCGGGGGTGGGCCTCGGTACAGTAGCAGTGGGCCGCAGGCCTCCTAGTCCCAGCCTTGGGCTCCTTGGTCGTGGAACTGGGCCAATGGCTCTTGGCCTAACAACCATTATTTTCCTCCCAGCCCATACCCGAGTCACTAGACCCTGTCACAGCACCAGGCCATGCCCAATCCACATACTGGAAGATTTCAATCTGGGCCGAGACCTCAAGCAAGTGTGTTTGGGCCTCGACCTCCACACGCTTTTCAGGTAGTGGGCCCCATGCCGACTCCGACATATATTGAGGTCGCCATGCATACACTTGGATTAAATCCGCAGACGCGAATTGGTACATGGACACCGACGCAACTTCTCACATGACGTCCGACCAATGTACTCTCTCGTCTTATTCCAATTTGAGCAAAAAACGTGGCATAATTGTGGGTAATGACAACTCAATTCCAATTCGTGGCATAATTGTGGGTAATGGCAACTCAATTCCAATTCGTGGTTACGGTCATACAACTTTGTCTCCCCCCCCCCTATCCACCCATCCACATCTTGTCTTGAGAAACACATTTTATGACCCTAACTTGATTAAAAATTTGGTGTATGTCCTTAAATTCACCACTGATAATTGAATTTCTGTTAATTTTGATCCTTTTGGGTTTTTTGTGAAATATTTTAAGACGGGGATACCTCTCATGAGATGTAATAGGAGGGGCAATCTTTATCCTATCACGCCCGCGTCTAGTCTCTCGAGTCAAGTCTTGTTATCTACTTTTGCAGCTCTAGATCCTTCCTTGTGGCATGCACGTTTGGGTCACCCTGAGTCGTCTATTGTTTCATCCTTGCATAAAAATAATTTTATTTATTGTAAGGGTACACATAGTACTCCAATTTGTCATTCCTGTCCTTTAGGAAAACATTTTAGATTACCATTTGTAGCCTCTACTTCTCGTACTTTGATGTCATTTGATATTATTCATAGCGATTTATGGACATCTCCCATTTTAAGTTCTGTGGGCCATCGTTATTATGTTCTATTTTTGGATGATTATTTTAATTTTTTAAGGACCTTTCCGTTAGCGAAAAAATCTCAAGTTTTTCCATATTCTTAAAATTTCGAACATTCATCCATAGCCAATTCGGACGCGAAATCAAAAATATTCAATGTGATAATGACAAAGAATATGATAATGGTTTGTTTCGGGAATTTTGTGAAAATAATGGCATAGTTTTTCGTTTCTCTTGTCCCCATACGTCTTCACAAAAAGGGAAAGCCGAACGAAAAAATCGTACCATTAATAACATTGTCCGAACTTTATTGATCCATGCTTTCGTGCCCCCTTCTTTTTAGCATCATGCTCTGCAAATACATCTCCTATTAAAGTCCTCTATAATAAAGATCCTTCGTATTCACATCTTAGGGTCTTGGGCGTTTATGCTATCCGCTTTTTTCGTCAACTACTATTAACAAACTTCAAGCCCGTTCTACCACTTGTGTGTTTTTGGGTTATCCATCTAATCATCATGGTTACAAATGTTTTGATTTATCATCTAATAAAATCATCATTAGTCGCCATGTTATTTTTTATGAAACCCAATTTCCGTTTTTTAAAGTGAGTAGTCATGTGCCTAGTTCGTACCATTTTTTAGATGACGAGGTCTTCCCGTATATTATCCACCATTTATCGGACTTGTCCTGTACCCAAAATCCACCAGCGAGCCCACTGCCCGCTGGACCTCCAGTCCCGTCGAATCTGCCCAGTACTCACATCACGGGTCCAGCAACTGGGTCGCATATCCATCCCAGTTCTGCCCCTGCTTCTGTTTCAAGTCTCGGTCCCGATTCCAGTGTTGGGCCAGCAGGCCCACTGCCTGCTGGCCAGTCCGTCACCCTTCTGAATTTTTCCCAAAATCCATCCAATTCTCCCCCGAGTCACAGACCGGTCACTCATAGTCAACGAGGTATTTTTAAACCAAAGAGATATTTTAATTCTAAATTCTAATGTTCTTAAATCTCCCTACCCCGTAACCCAGTGTATGCGTTAACTGACCCAAATTGGAAATTGGCCATGAACGGCGAATATGATGCTTTTATTGAAAATAAGACGTGGGAGTTGGTGCCCCGTCCTTCTGGTGTTAATATTATTTGGTCTATGCGGATTTTTACTCATAAAGATAATTCTTATGGTTCTTTTGTGAGGCATAAGGCTTGTCTTGTAGGTAATGGTAAAACTCAGCAGATTGTCGTAGATTATGGTGAGACGTTTAGTCCGGTGGTCAAACCGGCTACCATTCGCATTGTTCCCAGTCTGACTCTTTCCAAGGCATGACCATTCATCAGTTAGATGTGAAAAATACTTTCTTACATGGTGATCTTAAGGAGATCGTCTACATGCATCAGCCCTTGGGTTTTTGAGACCCCATATACCCTAATCATGTATGTTTATTGAAAAAGTCTTTGTGTGGGCTCAATCAGGCCCCACAAGCTTGTTATAAGAGGTTTGCAGACTATGTATCTACTATTGGGTTTTCTCACAACAAGTCTGATAATTCTCTGTTCATATATCGTCGTGGTACTTCCTTGGCATATATTCTCTTGTATGTGGATGATATTATTTTGACAGCTTCTTCTGACGAGTTACGAAATTCTATCATGACACTATTCAGTTTTGAGTTTGCGATGAAAGACTTGGGGCCCTTGAGTTATTTCTTGGGGATTGCTCTCACTTGTCATACATGTGAGTTATTCTTATTACAAAGAAAGTATGCCGCTAAGATCATTGAGCGAGCTGGTATGTCCTCGTGCAAGTCTACTTCCACTCTAGATGATACTAAACTCAAGTTGGGTGCTGCGGCTGGCTCACCTTACAAGGATCCGACCCACTATTGCAGTCTTGCAGGGGCACTTCAGTATCTTACATTCATGAGATCGGATATTACGTATGTCGTACATCAGGTGTGTTTGTTTATGCATGATCCCAGGTTTGAGCACATGAATGCGCTCAAACGCATTATTCGATACATGCAGGGGACACTTGACTTTGGCTTACATTTATATCCATCATCGACGTCTACACTTGTCTCGTATACAGATGCTGATTGAGGTGGTTGTACAGATACCAGACGCTCCACGTCTGGCTATTGTAAGTTTCTGGATAATAACTTGGTCTCATGGTCTGCGAAGCGACAATCTACATTATCACGCTCTAGTGGAGAGGTCGAGTATCGAGGGGTAGCCAATGTGGTGTCTGAATCATGTTGGTTACGTAATCTTCTCTTAGAACTTCATTGTCCCATTCAGAAAGCTACCTTGGTTTATTGTGATAATATTCGTGTCGTCTACCTTTCTGGTAATCATGTTCAACACCAGCGCACTAAACACATCGAGATGGATATTCACTTTGTTCGCGAAAAGGTAGCTCATGGGCAAGTACGCTTCTGCCATGTCCCTTCCAGGTATCAAATTGCAGACATCTTTACTAAGGGTCTTCCCTCGGTTCGTTTTGAAGATTTTAGGGACATTCTCAGCATACGAAGACCGCCCACTATGACTGCGGGGGTGTGACAGAATATACCGTGATATACACGACATATACATCAGTGTATATCACGGTGATACACGAATATTCAAGACTATTTTAGTCGTGATATACACGTGATATACAGTTGTGTATATCACGGTTTATGAAACATATTTTGGTAACTTTAATTTGTATTTAATTAGCATTGTATACTTACCATAATTGTAGAATTATTGTACAAATAGAATAAGATTTTAGGAGTATAATAGGAATATGATTTTCCATATTATGAAAATTGTAAATTGTATATATACTCATTCATTAATGAAAATAATGAATGAATTATTTCTTTCAACGTGATATTTTCATATGGTATGTGGCGTAGATTTCTCTATATTTAAATTTACATCTTACATGTAAAGGCAACAACAACGGTGCACAAGTAATTTTAATTTGGAGAATTTTTTCTGTGCCAACAGCAAGACCGAATAAGAAATTTGGCAAAAGTTGACTTATAATATGATGATAAGATAAGTATTTGGTAGAACTAAATCAAAGTTTAGGGTGTAGAACAATAATTTAAAAAAATAATGAGGAAGAAAATAAGATAACAACGTGATCACATTAAATCAATTGTTTCATAAAATAAATCGTTTTATCATATTGTAATAATAATGAATTTGATAATACAATCTAATAAAGTTTAAGTAACAATTAAAATAAATATCACAAACAACATAATATACGGTCAAACGTTTATATAATTGTCATTCATAACGGCCTGACTTTCTTCGGAACCGATTTTTCATGTTATATTTTACTTCTCTATAACAGCATTCTACCTATAACAACAATGACATTCATTACAACGGTACACTCTTTATAAAATTACCCCTCTATAACATCTATACTCAAATATTGTGTAATAATATTTGTAAGAAGTATATTATATATAAAAAATAAAATATCAAAATATTTATGACAGTCATCAAAGGAAAGATTGAATTCCATTTTGCTGAAAGTTTGGAAAAAATCTTCGTCAATTCAAGCGTTATATTATCACTAAGAGACAGAAATTTACGAAACACCTACAATTGTAAAAATATCATTCTTCATTGTTGGAGAAATATCATAATTCTACCTACAAATGAAAACCACAATACTAATAGTTAAAATTTAGAAATTGTTGAGGATATTGGTAGTGTGTCATCGCTTATAGCCCAAATCTCATCTCATAACACCAATCAAGCAATGGATACTATCATTTATACGGAGTTTGATGCAACTCTTCAAATTCTTAAAACTAACACTGATGAAGAGATTATTGCACAAGTGATTGGAGTGGAAGAACAAGAAACAACAGATACAGAAGGTGACAACGAAATGTTGATGAAGAGACTCAACTTATTGTTATTTGGGGTGGAAGAGTCAAATGTTAAGCTCTTAGACAACCTTCAAGAGAAAAATATTGAATTCTCTTTTGTTGAATGTTTGGACAAATTCTTCGTGAATTCAAATGTTATATTATCGTTAAGAGATTGAAATTTAGGAAACAACCTAGAATTGTAGAATTCTTACGTCAAACTTGAAATTGTATTTAAATTCTCAGTTAATTTGAAATGCATATATTTCTTAGATTTCAATTATTTATCGGCATGGTACAACTAGTCATAGATTTATTTGAATTTATTAGTCCTTTTAATTTTTAATTAATGAGATATGAAAATCAATTGAAATTTTAAAATTAACAAGTACTCCCTGCGTCCTAATTTATGTAATATAGTTTGACTCGGCACGAAGTTTAAGAAATAAAGGAAGACTTTTGAATCTTGTGGTCTAAAACAAGTCAAAGATATTCATGTATAGATCATATCGTTAAGCGTAAAAGGTAAATGTTAAAGTTAAATTATTGCAAAATAAGAAAATGTATCATTCTTTTTGGGACAGACTAAAAAGGAAAGTGTATCACATAAATTGGGACAGAGAGAGTATATTATTTTTCATTTATTTCTTTGCGTACTTTCATTTATAACGGCTAAATGAGATCCAAACATGAAATGCTTGTATACATATATAACAACACCTCATTATAGCGGTTATGAAATTTTCGGACAAAGCTGCCACTATAAAGAGGTTTGACTTAATAACAATATTAACAACCATTCAAACAAGTTGTTAGTAGCATACCATTCCCTTTCCGTTTATTCTTCTCACCAATGTAAAATATTAAAAAAAAATCATGTATGTTATATACTTATGAGGTATACAATTCACATATTGCATACTTATTCCCGGTTTGAATGGTTGTTTCCCGTGGTTCATTATTGTATTATTTTCTATGTAATCATATTTATTTTTATTGTTCTTAAAATTATGTTGAATGATGTTATAAATTTGTTGTAATTCTGTGGTTATATAATCATGAAAAAATCTAATTTTAATAACCACGAATTTGGTGATTTTTGCGTGGTTACGAATTTCATTATACCCCACCCCACCCACCCACCCTCCCTCCACCCCACCACCACCGCCACCAACCCCCACCCTCCGCCACCCTACCCATCCCCCACAACCACCAACCCCCTCCATCACACCTAAACCCACCACCCTACCACTCACCACATCACGGTAGAAATTTATCCACATTGGACGTTTACACCAAATCAATGGATGTATGATATGTGTTTGAATATATACAACTATCATTTAACCATGATTAATTAATTATGTATTTATTCAATTAGTTTAAACACCCGGTGTGGTAAGTATTTACCCCACACCACTGCCACCCACGACCCTCACCATCCCACCCCCACCCTCCACCACCCATCCCTCCACCACCCTGACCCGCCACCTACTCATTTTTTAAAGTTTCTATTTTATTCTTTAACTTAATTTTATTAATATATATATAAACTAGTTTGTAAATAAGAGTTAAGGGTATTCTAGTAAACTTACATGTTATTATACAGTATCATACAATCAAACCAAATAATAAAAATATTATTAAACCACAACAAATAATACAGTCTATCCAAACATTGTATTCATTAATATAGTATAGTACAATACAATATAATACAATACAATACTATATTGTACATCATGAAATCATGGATAACGACCATCCAAACAGACTGTTAAGGGTGATTCAATTATATATTATTAAGAATACAAAATGTGAATTGAATAAAGTTTCAATGTATATAACTATTGCAACGTAATTTTTTAAAGGGATAATCTATATCTATATATAGTATAAAAGCTAGAAAAAAGAAGAGTGATGTGACACCTCTATTTGACCAAGAATTCAATTTATCTTTTTTCTATTTTTTTTTTATAATTTCTCCTATTTTCCTATTTTTTAAATTATAAAAGAATAAATGTGTCAATTACTACTCCTCCATTTATTTATATCCTTTAATGTAAAAAAATTAATGATCTTTATTTCCATTACACCACAACTTCTTATTATCATAATCCCTAAGTAATTAGTAGCCATATTCATGGCATGATCATTTGGTATTTCATATTGTAATTCTATAAATTGAGGCATTGTAAGACTTTGTTGGGAAAAAAACTTGATCACATTAGTCAAGCTTGAACCTTCTTATCTTGAGTATTCAATATTGTAGTAGGCCACAAGCAATCAAATATTTTAAGAAATGAACATAGAGGTATCAATGGTCGAAATTTTTTGTCTTGCAGACAAAAAAATAGGCCGTTGTCATGAGTTCTCAACTAAGGTTTCACTCAATGATACTTACTATTTCTTTTGACATGTATTCGTTCTCTTCACTTACTTCTTGACTTGAACATGACAATTTTTTAATATGTATTCTTTGTCCAATAGTCAATGATATTTACTTCAATCACTGTGTTTGTTCCAGTTTTTAGGCATGCAGTTTTAAGAGCATTCTTGCATTAGCAATCTTGAAATTTGCTTATGTGATTTGTCAGCTATAATATGATTTAATTGAGAAAAGTATTCTGAGGAAAAAATCCAGGATAAATGGATTAAATTGGGAGATTCTAATACAAAGTACTTCAGTGTTGTCATGAAGGAAAGGTCCCATAGAAAGCACATACTGGAACTTGCTGCTGCAGATGGAACTAAGATCACAACTCCCTCTGATGTTAGAGAGGAGTTAGTTACCTTCTATAAATATCTAATGGGAACCTCAGCTCAGTCTATTCCTGCTATAAACAAGGAGGTGATGAAAAATGGACAAAAACTAACTCATGAACAACAGTTGACTTTGTGTGCTGAAGTTACTGAACAGGAGATCTATGATGGTTTGTGTAGTATTAATGAAGACAAGACACCTGGGGTAGATGGATACAACTCATATTTTTATAAGAAGGCATGGAGTTGAATCAACTGGATATCATAGAGGCAGTGAAAGAATTTTTCCTTACAGGTAAAATGTATACCCTATAAATTGTGCAGCAATCACTTTGATCCCTAAAGTGAATAATACAATTGGTGCAAAAGAGTGCAGACCCATGGCTTGTTGCTATGTTTTTTACAAGATCATATCTAAGATTCTAGCTGTAAGATTACAGAAGGTGATTGCTACTATTATCAATGAAGCACAAGCAGGTTTCATACCTGATAGAAAAATTGCAGATATTATTATATTGACACATGAATTAGTTAGATCCTACACTAGAAAAAACACCTCTCTAAGATGTATGATCAAAATAGATTTAACAAAAGTTTATGACTTTGTGGAATGGGTCTTGTTGGAGCAGGTTATGGTGGAGATGGGTTTTATTCAGAAATTTCAATCTTGGATCCTAAAGTGTGTGAAAACTGTTAGTTATTCCATTATAATTAATGGGGAGCCTTCACCTCCTTTTGCATTTGCTAAGGGATTAAGACAAGGGGACCATGTCTCCCCCTTTTTATTTGCAATAGTAATGGAGTACCTCAGTAGATGTTTAAATGAGTTGAAGCATGATAAAATTGTCAAATTCCATCCAAGGTGTTCTAAGATTTCCATTACTCACTTGAGCTTTGCAGATGATCTACTGCTCTTTGCTAAGGGACATTTGTCATCTATTAATTGCTTGCATCAATGCTTTCAACAGTTTTCTCAGATGTCTGGACTACAAGCAAATCTAACTAAAAGTTCAGTGTACTTTGGTGGGGTGCCACAACAAATAAGGGTGGAAATATTGAACTTGCAGGCTATACTCAAAGTGAATTACCCTTTAAATACCTTGGTGTTCCCTTATCAACTAGGAAGATGAGTTTGATTCAGTGACATAAGAAAATGGTAGCTAAGATCTCCTCTTGGACTGCAAAGAAATTATCTTATGCAGGAGGAATACAATTGGTGCAAACTGTTCTTATTTACATTCAGGCTTATTGGCCCATTCAAAGTGTTAAAAAACAGTGAAAGCATACTATAGGAGTTATATTTGGTTTGGGGAAAATGTTATCACAAGAAAAGCATTAATTGCCTGGGAAAGGATGTGTACACCAAAGAGCATAGGGGGACTAAATTTGATTAATCTCAAGCTCTGGAACAAAGCTGCTGCAAATCATAAACTGAATAAACTTTGAATCAAATGGATACATGCTTTTTACATAAAAGGACAATATCTGAATATTATGGTCCTCCCAAAACAAGCTTCATGGATAGTGAAGAAAATTATTGAAGCTAGAGAAGTGGTGACTCAGTGGCAAATGGAGAATATTGCTGGTAAGAGTATGATCAGATAAGTTTATCTTCTACTCTTAGGACAACATCCTAGAATTCCTTGAAAGTGTTTAATGTTCAAGAATGAAGCAAGGGTCAAAGCTGTGTTCACAATGTGACTTCACTTTCAGGATAGAATGTATACAAGTGATAGACTTGACAAATGGGGAATATTAGTGGATCTTACTTATGTTTTACCTATTTGCAGAATGTCAATTTACCAAAGGTGTATGGAATATATTGTTATTATAGTTGTAGAAACAATCCCACACAGCTGCTATATGGAATCAGCACTACAAGTGGGTCATAACAAATGTCAAAGAAAAGTCTCAAGCAGCTGCAATTTTCAAGATGGTATATGCCGAGGTAATACATGAAGTGTGGAATGAAAGAAACATGATAATTTTTAGAAGAAAAAGCAGTACCATAGAGGTTATAGCTAGGCAGATTGCTTGTGTGTGCAACATCAGAGCCAAAAATTGTACCAGTTCTTTGATGCAAAGATTGCAGTTTTAGATGGTGACTGCCAGTGATAAGTTGTGCTAGTTTGATGTAGTTCTTGTGTGATGTAAAGAGGCCCCAAGATAAGTATTTACCTACCTTAACAATAGGTGATACTTGTCTGGGATGTTTCTGTTGGGTATTTTTGCTCTATGGTACTTTATAAAGCAGTACGGGAAGTAGATAACTATTACAAGTATTCGAAAGGATAAACAAATGTTCAATAGTTCAACTAGTAATTTGAAATTACAATTGTTACACAAGTAAAAACTGGAAATTCCAGTTTTGTAGAAGACGGAAAGATGTAAATTGTTTTTGCTGAGTCGAGTGTGGCACTCTGTCCTTAAGACAATATTGCCCCGTATGTATCCTTTATACGTCCTGGACAATTTGTCTCCCAAGATAAAACAGCAATGGAACACTTGAGCAAAGGAAACTCAAGAGCTACCGTGAAGAATATTGAGTAACGAAATGATGCCTTGGAAGGTGTAGGAAGAAACTGTTTTGGTTGTGTATTTTCGTGCACTGTTTTGCTGCATCTCTTTATGTATTTTCGTGCATATGTCTTAGTGCTCAACAATGGTGTAATGGGGTGTTTATATAGGAGAGGGAGGAGCTGTTTATCGCTTGAATCGCCTCCATAATAGCCAAATAATGGCCATTATGGAGGTAGTAAAGTCACCAACATAAATGGGAGAAAGACCAACTGTTTTGGCCATTATAGGAGGAGTAACTCAGCCAAAATAAATGGCTGAATTGAGTGCTTGGCATTTCTGTTTTTGACCGATCGAAATTCTGATTTTCTGGAAACTTGAGGACCAAATCAGACATCTTGAAACTTCAGGGACCAAACTGCACATCTGAAAGAATTCTGGTCCAAACTGTATATCTGAAACTTCTGGGATCAAACTGTACTTCTGGCAAAGTTTTCTGGCCCAAAAAGATAATATCAGAAGACCCACAGCCCGTGACCCACAGCCCGTGACCCGTGACCCGTGAACCCGAGAACCCGGAACTCGGAACCGGACCGGACGGGCGGGCGGCGGCGCGCGTGTGGTCTTTCCTCGAACCGAAGCACATCTAGGTCCTCCCTCCTTTAAACACATGGGATACCCCTTGGGGTCCCAAACCCCAAACCAATTTCGAATCTTATATACACAACAATTCTTTCTTCCTCTACCGATGAGGGAGAATTACACACAATACCACACTTTCCATGCTTCAAACACCTTACTTCGTGAACCAATATCTCTTTCATTTCTCAATGAAATTTGACGATTCTTGGCCCTACGGTTATCTACGTACTTAGTAGATCATGCATGTGTGAAGAACCAGATTCTCCAACATACGTTACACTAGTGTTTAAGCCGTTAAAGTTGGTCGGTCGCAACTCCCGCCAAAGGCAAATTTCCAACAATCCCCTCTTGAAAGAGATTTTGGCGCACTCACATGGTGTCTTTTCATTTCCAGCAATATTTCAGCGGACCGATGTTGCATAAGGAGAGGTAGCCTCGACTTTGAACCTTCCATAGTTGAATACCATCGGACTTACTTCATCAAGCGGTGAACGTGATGTCTTGAACCGTCGGTGTTTAGTGTAAGCCAAGACAATGATACCAACACAACAAATTCCCTTACTCTTCTTCGTAATGTTTTGTCCGTTTTGGCCATGTACAACGTCTTGGATTCTTAAGTGCGTTCATTTTGAGGCGGCCCGCCCTCGCACTTAAATAGGTGGTCTCCTACAAGGTATCCTGCTATACCCCACTTCACAAGTGTTAGGAACCATTAAAAGTTTCCCAAAAACCTAACCTCAACTTGTTGAGGAGCATTACAGTTTTGAAAACTTAACCTTTACCCACACCGCAGATAGCACTTAAAGTCTATCGCGGGAACGACTTTGGATTTGGTGTTTCTTTCGTAAATCACTATCCGAAGTGCTCATGCTACTACTGAAGCGATCAACTGAACCTTTACAACTTAGTTTTCCCATTGAACCAAATTACTGGGATCTCCAGTTCGTAAGGTTGGGTTTCCACTGTATTGGTCCGTATATTTTGGGTTTTAAGCCAATTCCCCTAGACAGGCAGAACACTTGATCTCCGGGTAGTCCCTTAGTTAGTACACAAGGATGTGACACCCGTGATGATCAACTGCCATACGGTCTTATGTCTCTTGACAGATCCTGACAGATATGTCCAGACGCCGTCATCTGTGTCCTTCCTAAAGCCGACCGGCTAGCCACAATGTATAACTGTTGAAGGCACGGGTTTCTCCCAATAAGGGACGTCCTCTAAATAGCCGTGAAGTTACTCAACTTCTTTCATGCTTTGTATAAAGCGATAAACTCCGATTCCATTATGAATCGGCCGATGCAGGTTTGCTTAGAGGATTTTCTAAGACTCACCATACACATTTACTTGTGGCTTTGGTGTTCTTCAGATCTGATATCCAGGTTGCATCACTGTGTTCTCCCAGAACCGCTGGACATCCAGAATACTATAATCCGTAGATGAGCGAATAATTCAGATATCGTCATATCGGACTTAACGCCTTCTATTGATCATGTATTAAAATCATCAGTGAACCTTAGTTCAACTGATCTGTTTGTAGGACGATACCAGGTCGATTGTAGTGTGTACAATACATTGAACTACACGTGACCTGAGCATATCGCTCCTTGTCTATGGGTGCACCATGATTCCAATCAGTTCTATGATTCATATCCATTGGTGGCTTCAACGAGACTGTCAACTATAGGCCAGTCCGTTAGATGTCTTAGAAATCCAATTCCTAAGATGTCATCTGTGATACACATATCTTTCATATCGAGACTTTGTTTCAATATGAGTTTCACTCTCAGACCGTTGGTTTTCCAACTGTTGGCTTTCTAACTTCAGAGTTAATGTTTCTGTGGTCAGATTCATTATCTCTGTTTTATCTGAAACTTTCAGGACCAAAATGTAAACATTTCAGGGACCAAGATGAAAGTTCAGGAAGAAGCCCAACAGTCCAGAAAACCAACTCTGATTCTCTTCTTCCAACTCTCCGGTTGGGAAGGTACATTTTAACATTCATGCCACGCAGACTGCAATGGCCCATGATGTTAAGCTACTCCCAGAGAGCACATGTACAAGTAGCCGAGGCTTTGAACTCGTCGATGAGATCCATCTACTTTGTACTCACTTTTGAGTATCCTTTTTCACAACCCAAAGGTTCTTTTCCGGAGGAAGATCAACCATTGCGCAAGCATGGTTCTATCTCGATGGAATATATTTCTCTCTTTAGCTTCTTTCCAAAGCGCGCTTTTGGAGATAACAATTATTTGTTAATAGTCCATGGTTCGTTCTTAACCATACAAGCTAGAAGGACTGGAACAAGTCTTTGTCCCCTCTTTGCTCCGTCTTGGTTCAACATCTAGAATCCCCGAGTTCTCGCCGATCCGAATATTGAGTTCAGGATAGCCGGAACTTTCGAAGTCCTGTAGATACGGGCGTCTAGTTCCGGACAGTCGAACCCTCGCGGGTTCTTGTTAACCTTGAGCAATTACTCCTTTTTCCTTTTCAAGGAAAGTTATCTTATAAGAATTCAACATTCTTTGACGCCAAGAGGCGATAAGTACTCTTGTTATTTACAGATCCGGAGGATATGCAATCTGATCTTAGGTCGAACTTGACCTGTTTGGTAGTCCAACTTCTACCAGGCCACCCCACATCACAACTTTTGTATGTGAGATCCTTTTCATGTCTCACACGGAGAGTTATCCTTATCCTTATGCGGAGTTCTGTTGAGAATCGCATTAGCGGTAAGGATCGCCTTGCCCCACATAATTTAGGCGTACGGGTTTGCGCTCGGCTAACACCGTTAGACTGAGGTGAGTAATGAACAGTCGTTTAATGAACGCTGCTTCACATTCTCCCCCTCTATCGCTATGAATTTCGCAATCCATAGGCTTAGTTGATTTTCAACTTCTGCTTTGTAGCGCTTATCCGCTTCAACAACTTCATCTTTGCTTTTTAACAAACAAAGGATTCCATACGTTGTACCATTATCAATGAAGATCACAACGTACTTGTCTCCCCCCTCTATTTTGTATAAACTTCAAATCACCCAAGTAGGTGTGACTAAGTTCTAGAGGAGCTGCTTCTTTCGCTATTCCCTTGACGGAATTTGGAAAGGTGATTTTGCCTCTTCGCCTACCTCACATTCATTTTGAGGGTTTATGTCGAAAGGAGGCAACAATCTCAACATCGTTAGCTTTTGAATGACTTATTATTTAACGTGTCTTAATCTATGATGGCATAGATGCACGGATTACAAATATACCATTCATTTGGCTATAGACATATTGTACCATTCTTAGTTATTACAGACATGTTGGACTAGTCTCAAACCAACTTGACCAACAACGTCCCTTAAACCAAGTTAGGAACATGTATCACCTCTTTTTAGAGTGATCTCATTCCCTGAAGTCCTATTGAGGACAACCTCTCCAGCCCCTTTGATTTTAGAGGTGGCGTTGCTTCACATGAACAACCTCTTGCCCGTGGTTAGGGCGTAGCCAGATCATATGTGATCTCGATACTCTAGCCCACTTCAGTTGCTTTGGCAAACTGAGTGTCCAATTTCTTTACTGCCTTTCTTTAGGCCTTCAGATCATTAAGACCTGGAAACTCTGGCCCACCACACTAGGTGTCCATTACTTCTCCTATGAAATGAATTCTGGCCCCACTCCAGTCACCCGGAGGATTTGTATGACTGAGTGTCCAATATCATCATATCAACGGAATTTTGGCCCACTCCAGTCGCCCGGAGGCTTTGTATGACTGAGTGTCCAATATCATCCTATGAAGGATCTTCTGCCAAATAGTATGATAGGTTCTACGCCTTTAACTTTTAGACTTCTTCCGTTAAGATTGGTGCCCAGATAATTCTTGGCGCTTACTTAAGAGTGGTAACAGTTTTCGCACAGTTAGTGGATCTTTCTCCATCGTATGTGCGAACATACTTTACACACTTTTAATAATTACTCTCAAAAGAACGGATCTTTTTAAGTTGCTTTACAATCCAATCTTTAAACGGAAAAGAAGATGAGATTAAACTTCTGATTTTTAAAGCGTAAGAAATATAAATTATTTTCATATTCCTCCTTACTTTAATCCATTTTTAATCAGACATCATTTAATCTTTATTCTTGACAAGTAAGAAAAATACTCATCATCTAATCTTTATTCTTGACAAGTAAGAAAAATACTTATCCCAATTTCGGATTCTGGCTCACTTGGTCACTTCATCGACCGAGTGTCCATTCCTTCTTACCATTATTCGGATCTTTTGTCCTGGGATAGATACAGCCTTCACTGCAAGATAGAAGTACATCTTCGCCTTCTCCTCTTGTCCCAGTTGACATCCTCATGCTCTCGAGAGCGCTTGTTCCCACCAGTCTTGGTAGCGGTGGCAGTATGTATGCCTTCATCATCATCACTCTCTTCTACCAGAAAACCATTTCCATATCCTGATTTGGTCACACAACTTTTGACCGACATCTTTCGAACACTAATAGTAATACTATACAAATATTGTCTTAAGTTGTTGGGTATTTTTGCTCTATGGTACTTTATAAAGCAGTACGGGAAGTATATAACTATTACAAGTATTCGAAAGGATAAACAAATGTTCAATAGTTCAACTAGTAATTTGAAATTACAATTGTTACACAAGTAAAAACTGGAAATTCCAGTTTTGTAGAAGACGGAAAGATGTAAATTGTTTTTGCTGAGTCGAGTGTGACACTTTGTCCTTAAGACAATATTGCCCCGTATGTATCCTTTATACGTCCTGGACAATTTGTCTCCCAAGATAAAACAGCAATGGAACACTTGAGCAAAGGAAACTCAAGAGCTACCGTGAAGAATATTGAGTAACGAAATGATGCCTTGGAAGGTGTAGGAAGAAACTGTTTTGGTTGTGTATTTTCGTGCACTGTTTTGCTGCATCTCTTTATGTATTTTCGTGCATATGTCTTAGTGCTCAACAATGGTGTAATGGGGTGTTTATATAGGAGAGGGAGGGGCTGTTTTACTGCCTGAAAACTGCCTCCATAATAGCCAAATAATGGCCATTATAGAGGTAGTAAAGTCACCAACATAAATGGGAGAAAGACCAACTGTTTTGGCCATTATAGGAGGAGTAATTCAGCCAAAATAAATGGCTGAATTGAGTGCTTGGCATTTCTGTTTTTGACCGTCGAAATTCTGATTTTCTGGAAACTTCAGGGACCAAACTGTACATCTTGAAACTTCAGGGACCAAACTGCACATCTGAAAGAATTCTGGTCCAAACTGTATATCTGAAACTTCTGGGATCAAACTGTACTTCTGGCAAAGTTTTCTGGCCCAAAAAGATAATATCAGAAGACCCACAGCCCGTGACCCGTGACCCGTGAACCCGTGAACCCGTGAACCCGAGAACCCGGAACTCGGAACTCGGAACCGGACCGGACGGGACGGGCGGGCGGCGGCGGCGCGCGTGTGGTCTTTCCTCGAACCGAAGCACATCTAGGTCCTCCCTCCTTTAAACACATGGGATACCCCTTGGGGTCCCAAACCCCAAACCAATTTCGAATCTTATATACACAACAATTCTTTCTTCCTCTACCGATGAGGGAGAATTACACACAATACCACACTTTCCATGCTTCAAACACCTTACTTCGTGAACCAATATCTCTTTCATTTCTCAATGAAATTTGACGATTCTTGGCCCTACGGTTATCTACGTACTTAGTAGATCATGCATGTGTGAAGAACCGGATTCTCCAACATACGTTACACTAGTGTTTAAGCCGTTAAAGTTGGTCGGTCGCAACTCCCGCCAAAGGCAAATTTCCAACAGTTTCTGCAAGTGATATGTGAGGTTAGGTGCTTATGGGTAGTAAAGCTGAATGAGAGCTTAGTGAAACAGTAGATAAGAGACATTTTTGTTGTGGCTTTGTATTTATGCACTTGGTGATTAATAAAATCATTTAGTTACCAAAAAAATATGATTTAATTATTTACCTACCTTAACAATAGTAGGGGTGAGCTGGTCGGGTACCCTAACTTTTTTGAACTACCCGAACCCTATCCAGTAAAAGATCGATTCCTAAATTTACTACCTGGAACCTACCCGTAGCAATTACCCGGACCCTGCGGTTCTGGGTAGGTTCCGGGTACCCGGAATCGGTGTTTCTTTGTGCAAAATAATGCCTTCGTATAACAACTTTGGTTTAGGAATAAACTCGTCTGCTTATCCTCTGAAAGCCAGTGCCACAAAACCCATAAAGAATCCTTTCGGAACAAATATCCCAAGAATGTTTCAAAGATTTGCTTTGGTTTTCATTTCAACTTTCTTTTTCAATAACATAAAGGAGTACATAGTTTTAAAAATTTAGTTTTTCAGTTTTCTACCGCTTTTGGCTTTTTCTCTGCTTATGATTGTCACTTTATATTATTTGATTTATTTCTTGATGGTGAAAGTGATTGTTCTGCATTTGGTTTTCCCCCTTAAATGGTGTACTTTAGTATGAATTTTTTTTTTATTAACTAAAAAATAATGGAATTAAAAAAGTAAAAATATTTAATATTTCATAGGTTTCGGGTATCGGTTCCCGGTCCGGGTACCCTATCTCTATTTGCCGGAACCGGACCCGACATTGATCGGTTCCTAATTTTACTATCCGGAACCTATCCGTTATTATAATATATCTACTCGGAACCTACCCGTTAGTGTCGGTTCCGATCGAGTATCTGGGTATCCTGTACCCGTGCTCACCCCTAACCATAGGTGATACTTGTCTGGGATGTTTCTGCATGTGTTATGTGAGGTTAGGTGCTTATGGGTATAAAGCTGAATGGGAGCTTAGTGAAACCGTAGATAAGAGACATTTTTGTTGTGGCTTTGTATTTATGCACTTGGTGATTAATAAAATCATTTAGTTACCAAAAAAACATGATTTAATTGAATAAATGTTAAAGTCTTCTTTTGTCATTCTCGACGAATAGCCGTCAATAAAATAAATAATCCCTTGATTATTTTCATTAATGAAAAAGTATATATACAATTTACAATTTTCCATAATAGGAAAATACTATTCTTATTCTACTCCCAAAATCATATTCTAGTAGTACAAGAATCCTATAATTATGGTAAGTGTACAATCCTAATTTAATACAATAATGTTACACTAAATAAGGCACAAAACCTTACACTAAATAAGGCACAAAATCGTGACATACACTGGTATGTATACCGTGTATATCACGGTTTCACACTAGGTAAATTGCCTTGTGAAACCGTGATATACATGGTATACAAACCTATGTATATCACGGGTTTTATCACACCCCCCGCAGTCATAGTGGGCGGTCTTCGTAAGTTGAGACTGTCCCTAAAAACCACATTGGCCACCCCTCGATACGGAGCCAGCAGGATTCAGAAACCACATTGGCCACCCCTCGATACTCGGCATCTACTCTAGAGCGGGATAAGGTAGCTTGCCGTTTGGCAGACCATGAGACCAAGTTATCACCAAGAAACATACAATAACCGGACGTAGAACGTCTGGTGTCCGGATAACCACCCCAATCAGCATATGTGTAAGAGATAAATGTAGAAACCGATGACGGATATAGATGTAAGCCACAATCAAGAGTGCCTTGTAGGTAGCGGATAATGCGTTTGAGCGCATTCATGTGCTCAATCCGAGGATCATACATAAACAAACATACATGCTGCACGACATGCGTAATATCTGGTCGTGTAAAAGTGAGTTACTGAAGCGCCCCTGCATGACTACGATATTGGGTGGGGTCCTCGTATGGGACGCTGGCCACAACACCTTGCTTTGGTTTAGTGTCAACTGGCGTAGACGTAGACTTACAAGAGGACATACCAACCTTTTCAATTATCTCAGCGGCATATTTTCGTTGTGATAAGAATAACACACCTGCATGATGAGAAACAACAATCTCCAATAAATAACTCAAGGGCCCCAAGTCTTTCATAGCAAACTCAGAATTGAGCCTGGTCATGATAGACTTGCACAAAGCATCAGTAGAGGCAGTCAAGATAATATCATCCATATATAATATAATATAAGCCAGGAAAGAACCACGACGATATATGAAAAATGAATTTTTTTTTTGTGCGAAAACCCAATAGACGAAACATAGTCTGCAAATCTCTTATACCAAGCTCGTAGGGCCTGCCTAAGCCCATACAAGGACTTCTTCAATAAATAGACATGATGAGGATATTTGGGGTCTCGAAAACCCAATGGCTGATGCATGTAAATGGTCTCCTTAAGATCACCATGTAAGAAAACATTCTTCACATCTAACTGATGAATGTACCATGCTTTTGAAAGAGCTAGACTAGTGCGAATGGTAGCCGGTTTGACCACCAGACTAAACGTCTCACCACAATCCACGCCAACATGTTGAGTCTTACAATCACCTACAAGACGAGCTTTATGCCTCACAAAAGAACCGTCAGAATTATCCTTATGAGTAAAAACCCACATAGATCGAATAATATTAATACCAGACGGACGGGCTACCAACTCCCACATCTTATTTGCAATAAGAGCATCATATTCGTCGGTCATAGCTAGAGATGGCAGTGGATCCTGGACCCGGTGGATCCAGATCCACTGTATTTGAGATCCGTATCCGGTCCAGATCCGACATGTGGATCCATTTTTTATTAAATATATTCATAACCTAGAATGTAATTTTATAAGTATTTTCTTAAAATTGGTAAGCACATCCTTGCAAGTTTAATTCTCAAAACAAGTTTAATTATCCCCGCGTTAACTCAAAAACCAAAAAATAAAGAGGTAACTTCGATAATAAAATCAATGTTATATTAGTGAATGACTAACATCTCCATAGACAAGTAGTTAAATTATATTCATTTCATTTGTGAGATTCCAAGCACATGCAAGTTCTGCATTGTGAAAATACTAGTCAACATTTTTCACAACTATTGTCATTGTCCAACATTTTCAATTAATAACTCAAAATCAAAACGAGACAACGAACAAAATATCTCATATGAACATTTCAAAATTGAAACACAGTAAACTGTTAGCTAAGTAAAAATCGTTTGTCAGTTCAAAAAAAAATTCTTAGCAAGACAATTTTTTTTTCATGTGGATCCAGATTCGATCCGTGGACCCGGATTTGGATATGATTTTTATGGACCCGATGGATCTGGATCCAGGTATGAAAAATGGATCTGGATCTAGTAGGATCCGGTTTAGATCCGATCCGTTGTCATCCCTAGTCATAGCCAACTTCCAATTCGGGTCATTTAATGCGAACACTAGGTTACAGGGTAGGGGGATTTAAGAACATTAAAATTTAAATTAAAATATCTTTTTGGTTTAAAAATACCCCATTGACTACGAGTGGCCGGTCTGTGACTTGGGGGAGAATTGGGTGGATTTTGGGACAAAGGCGGAAGGGTGACGGACGGGTGGGCCTGTTGGCCCAACATTGGATACCGAAACAGGAGCTGGGCCGCTAGCACAAGCAGGGGCAGCACTGGCCTGAAAATTTGGCCTAGTTGTTGGGCCCAAGACGTTAAAATTGGGTTGAGGACCCGATACAGTGGTAGGAATATTTCCAGTTGCTGGACCCGAAACAGTGGAAGGAGGGAGCGAGAGCTGCAAAAGTAGATGACAAGGCTTGACTCGAGAGACCGGATGTGGGTGTGATAGGATAAAGATCTCCCATACTATCACATCTCATAAGAGGAATCCCGTCTTGAAATCCTTCACAGAAAATCCAAAAGGATCAAAATCAACAGAAACTCAATTATCAGTGGTGAATTTACGGACATACACTAAATTTTTAATTAAGTTAGGGGCATGAAGGACATTTTTCAAGACAAGAGGTAGATGAGGGGGGAGACAAAGTTTAATGACCGTAACCACGAATTGGAATTGAATTGCCATTACCAACAATTATGCTCAAATTGGAATAAGACGAGAGAGTACCTTGGTCGGACGTCATGTAAGTAGTGGCTCCAGTGTCCATGTACCAATTTGCGTCAGGAGGATATAATCCAAACGTGTGCATCGCGGCTTTAATGTTAGTAGGGGTGGGGCCCGCTGCATGGTGGGCTTGCAAAGGCCGAGACCTAAGCACACCCGCTTGCTGCCCCGACCCAGAACTGCCTCTCGGGTACCACTACTGACCCGAGAAATTGGGCGTGTTGTTGGGGGAAATTTGGGCCCAATTTCCCAGGTAATGTTGCAACGACAGAAAATAGAGACGTTTGGCTCAGGCCTACTGGCCCAGTTCCACGGCCATGGGCTCCAGGGCTGTGGTTAGTTGGCTTATAGCCCACTGCCCCGAGGCCCATTACCACCCCCGTTATTGCCACCTCGGTTTCCACCACAGTTTTTACTATTATTTTTGCGATTCTGACCCTTTTTCCCGCCACCGTTATTGCGATTTTAGCAGGAATTGTTGGAGACAGAGGGAGAAAAGTTGGACTCGGTCACCATGAAGACCGAAGGGGCCCAATGGCCGATTTCTTAGCCAAGCCTGCTTCTTCGAGCGTGAGCATAGAACATGCCTGATAAAACTACGAAAGAGGACTGCTCTGACGAAGAAGCGTACCGACGCCACTATAGGCATCAGATAGGGCTGTAAACCTTTGAAGGACAAGACGATCGTTGGTGACGGGCGCACCAACGTTGCAGAGTTGGTCCGCCAATTCTTTCAACCTTTTGCAAGTATGCTGAAACGTTAGGGAAATCTTCCATATTTATGTGGGAGAATTCCTGCTCAAGGGTAACATCACGAGAATTTTGATTATATTGGAATATATCACGTACTCTATTCCAAGCATCCATCACCGTAGCATCTGGTTCGATAATCGTTTGCAACAGGTCGGTATAGATAGTGAAGTAAATCCATTGAAGAACAGTAGCATCAAGAGTCGTCCACAACTTAGGATCATCCTTGGGTTTAGGCACCTCCATATTCGCAGAAGCCGCGGGGATAATGTGACGGAGGACATTATGCGAGCGTGCGTGAACTTTGAACAGTTCGGCCCACGTCGCATATTGGACGTTTTCAATTTCAAGAATGACAGAGATGTGATTCTTGATGTTAGAAACAGCAAGGGCAAAGTGAAACATGTTCTCAGCCATAATAGCAACGCAAGACGTGATGTAGGGATTTGAAAGAAAAAATTGGGAAGAGAGAAGGCACCACCGGTCACGAAAAATGAGAAGAGAGAAGGCACCACCGGTCACGAAAAATGAGAAGAGAGGCTCGGAAATCGATGCAAGGTGGACGAAAAATTGGGAGAGAATTTGAGACATAGACTTCTGATACCATGAAATAAATAATCCCTTGATTATTTTCATTAATGAAAGAGTATATATACAATTTACAATTTTCCATAATATGAAAATCCTATTCCTATTCTATTCCCAAAACCTTATTCTAGTAGTACAAGTATCATATAATTATGGTAAGTGTACAATCTTAATTTAATACAATAATGTTACACTAAATAAGGCACAAAACCTTACACTAAATAAGGCACAAAACCGTGACATACACTTGTATGTATACCGTGCATATCACGGTTTCACACTAGGTAAATTGCCTTGTGAAACTGTGATATACAAACCTATGTATATCACGGGTTTTATCAGTCAAGGTAGCTCTATTTATCTTTATCTTTGTATATTTGTGGGAGATTGAAGAAAGATTTCAGATGCATAATTTTGACTTTGTTAAATTTTTTGCAACTTATATAATATTTAGGATATATAAAACTAATTTTGAAAAGTAGAGGTTGCAGTATAAAATTTGCACATAAACTTATGCAAAATTATAAAATTATCTCAAATTATTAATTTTATTAGATTTACTAAAAAGTGCACTTTGTAACGTATATATCATGCAATTTATTGTTGTACAATTGTTTCTTTATTTATTTTACAACACGTTTATCTTTTCTCTTATTTATTAATTATCTTTTTTTTATCATATTTTTAAAATTCCAGAAATTATTCTTTCGAACTTGTAGTACTTTTTGTTTTCAATAAGATCTTTTACATTACTAAAATAAAATGAAAAAAGCTATTATTTAATGCCTTCACTTTTTCCAAACGATTAGTGAAACTAACTATCCATGGTTAAAATAGCGAGAGTGTCTAGTCTTGTGATAAAGCAATTTAGTTTTGGTCATTATCTTACAATCACATCATTATTTATGAGCAAGAACACCCCCCCCCCCCACAAAAGGAAAAAAACTTATTTTTAGATTTTCATATGTAGCGAAATATGTATAATTCAATCAAGAAAAGAAGAAGTGGCCAAAAATATCTTTGGTATTGAAAAAAAAATCGGATTCTGGAATTGAACACAGGCAGACTAAAAAAAACGTTTCGCAAGATAAAAATTTCATAGAAACTACACCTATTCACGCAAAATTACACAGAAATCATGTCTTAATGCTTAATTTTGTAAAAATATATCTTGTACACCATTTTGTGTTTATACCAAATGGTTCAGAATTTTTTTTCTCTGGAGCCAATGGTCTTTTGGAAATAGCCTCCCTACTTTGGTAGGAGTACAGTCTGTGTACACTTTATCCTCCCCAGACTACGTTGTGAGATTTCACTGGTATATTGTTGTTGATGTTGTTGTTGTTGTTGACATAGTTGTGTAGAAATTAAGTTATCCTACAGAACTATACTTTGCAAAATTATTATTATTTTTTACTCTACTGGAGATTGAACCAGAATCTCTCCAGCGAATAAATGTACTTTACCTCATAAATTATCATTAAATGAGAAGTAGAGACAATAATTTAAGACAAACCCATCTGAAGCCAATCCACGCAAAAGAAGTCTTGAAATTAAATTTGGGCCTCGTTAAATGGTGTTGGAACAAAATTTGGGCCATGATTCTAATGCAAACAGGCCCAAAATAAAAACATTTCCCAAAAACCCTACTACATAAATGAACACAACTCAGAAAGCTGTTGTTAGAACAAGAGAACAGACCCGCTGCACAAATCTAAGGTAATTAAATTTTCATTTTCTATGACGATTGTATTTTGTTTATGGGTTTATCAGATTTCGAGTATTTGAAACGAATCATTGTTTTGGGGTTTTAGATAATAACCTGAGATTTAGATTTGTGTCAAAATTTTCAATTTTTAAGGTTTTCTCTGCTTTTCCGCTTAGGTTGTATGTTAGTTTCTATTTGTTTGTTTATTTATATGTTGGTTTGGGGCTATTTAATCCAGTGTTAGTTTTTATTTGCTTATATGTTTTTTGGCTTCGGATTGTTTTATGTGGTAATTGATATTACTGAGAGTATTTGCAATGAATCTCTAGTAAACCGAATATCTGTTACCATCTATTCCTTTTACAACAACAATAACATGCCCTTTGTAATTGGGGGGAGTGTAGAGTGTACGCAGACCATCTACTCGTTTTAGGAGATTTAATGAGGTTTATGAATTTGGATTTGATGAAACAAGAATCATGTAATGCTGGTTGTTGGAAGAAACATAAAAAAACATTTTTTTGACATTTTAAATAGTGATTAAGTTCTTATTGGGGAAATGGGCATTGTCATGTAGTACCATTTGTATAGAGTAGGGATACTATTGGAGTAGCTGAGTATGTGTTGCAATGTATATTAAGTAAAAATATACATATCGTATACAAATAACTTTATCATGGCTTATTCGCTTTCGTTATTTCCTTTTTTATACTGCTTTGAACTGCTTGTCCTTATGCCGAGGGTCTATAGAAAACAATCTCTCTGCCTCCCAAGATAGGTTTAAGTTCTGCGTACATTCTATCCTCCCCAGACCCCACTTTGTGGGATTATACTAGATTGTTGTTGTTGTATCATATACAAAAATATACATATAAACATACATAATCATTGTATATGTTTTGTATATTTTGGTTAGAGCCCGTAATTAATTTTGGCAGACGGGTCAAAAATGAAAAATCCCTTTTTTGGTGGAGTAAACTAGTTTCTTAACTGATTTAAAATCATCATCTCTAAATTTTCATCTGAAAGCAAGTATGCAATTTGATCTTATTGCGTTGCTAAACTTGTATTTTTGGTCTCTTCCATATAATAGAGATAAGAGATATGGGTGAGGGAGGTGTACCAGTTCCCGAGTCGGTACTGAAGAAGCAGAAAAGGAGCGAGGAGTGGGCCCTTGTGAAGAAGCAAGAACTTGAAGTTGCCAAGAAAAAGAATGTTGAGAACCGCAAACTGATCTACAACAGGGCTAAACAGTACGCTAAGGAGTACGCTGAGCAGGTAACTAACTATAAGCTCAATGTCACAGTAAAAATGCTGGTTTTTCCTATTATATGTATTTAAGAGTTCGTGTATATGCGTTTAGGAGAGGGAGTTGATCCGCTTGAAGCGCGAGGCTCGATTGAAGGGAGGATTCTATGTTGACCCAGAAGCAAAGTTGCTCTTCATCATCAGAATCCGTGGGTAAGATGTTGGATGGTAAAAACTCATGAATTTGATGAATAAACTCTTGTTATTGACTTGTCTTTCAAAATTTAGGATTAACGCAATGCCACCTCAGACAAAAAAGATTCTGCAACTTCTTAGATTGCGACAGGTAAATTTATGATGTTTCCACATCTATAAAAATCTGTAAGATGATGCTGGTTCAAGTTTTAGCTGTCACTTGTTGCACAAAAAATGATGATCTGGTTTATGTATTGTTGGAATCTATTTCCCTTCATCAGTTGATATGCCACTTTGTAACTTTAAGTGTTTCTGTCTGTTCAACTTGGCTGCGGATTGCACCATTATTATAAATAGATTTAGAGTAGCATTTTAACTGTTACTGTCATGCCAAGAAAAACTTTGACATTCAACTTGGATTGAGTAGTTGATTTATTCATTCCATTTTGTTATCATGTAGGCTTCACATAACTTTGTTGATTCATTCATTACATTCTTACTTTTTTTAATTCATCCATGACACTTCTTTTTTCTTGTCTTTTTGAATCATCCATTACACTTTCTTATCACACAACTTTGCATAATTTAGTGCTATACCCTATTATATTACATGATTGGACTACCATTTTACTTGGTACTTATTTTATGATTTGTGGTGAATTCATAAAGTTTGCTAGTGCCTCTTGGTTACCCACTCTCTAAGTTGTGCAAATGAACATAATAATTTATCTTTAGGCAAGACAGAAAGATATGCTCTTTGTTTTAGACTTTGCTGTGTACTGATTTTTTGGATATTTTTGAAGAACTGATAACTGACCAATCAATTGCTCTTAAAAAACTCTTGTACATGGGACATTTAT
Organism: Anisodus acutangulus; assembly: GCA_029783415.1. Classification (NCBI taxonomy): domain Eukaryota; kingdom Viridiplantae; phylum Streptophyta; class Magnoliopsida; order Solanales; family Solanaceae; genus Anisodus; species Anisodus acutangulus. Next base: position 49,863,327 of record CM056493.1, on the reverse strand, counting down.
ATGGGTTTCCTTTATCTGATCTTTCTTATTTTTCATTGTTTATTACTTTCCCACTCACTTCTATCTGTCTTATGAGAGGATCTTTGTTATGTGGCAGATCTTCAACGGTGTCTTCCTGAAAGTTAACAAGGCCACCGTGAACATGTTGCATAGGGTTGAGCCATATGTTACATACGGGTACATTCTATTTGTTTTCTTAGGCGTTGTTTCCTTTTGAGGTTGATTTTGATTTTGGAGTTCCCCTATCTGTTATTGATTGATGCATCTCTTTGATTTCTCAGTTATCCCAACTTGAAAAGCATTAAAGAATTGATCTACAAACGAGGTTACGGAAAGGTAGACAAGCAAAGAATTGCTTTGACTGACAATGCAGTCGTTGAGCAGGTTGGTGCAAAATATATTTTGAAGTTCAGTCATAGTGTATAGTCAAATCTCTCTATAAAGGCCTCATTTGTTCGGATATTATTTGGCTGTTGTAGTGAAATGCTCTTATAGAGAACATATAAGACATTTAGACCTCTCTATAACAACCCTCCTCTATAACAACATTTCACTATAACAATCATATTTTATGTGGAACAAATCTTTCATGTTGTGTTATATTATATGTTCTCTATAACACCATCTTGCTATAACATCAAAAAAATATCAGAACTATCGATGTTGTTATAGAAAGGTTTAATTGTACAACATAACATGTAAAATTGGTTCCAAAAAGAACTGTGTTATAGTGAAATATTATACTTGGAAAATTACTGTTATAGAGTTGTCTGATTGTGCAAGACAGAAATTCAAAAACACCCAAAACTTCAAACAAACGATACCTTAAGCTCTATACTTTTTTTCATCAAAATTCACCTATGTTGCAGGTTTTGGGCAAGCACGGAATTATTTGTATCGAAGATCTTGTCCACGAGATCATAACTGTTGGACCACACTTTAAGGAGGCAAACAACTTCTTATGGCCGTTCCAACTGAAGGCACCTCTAGGTGGACTCAAAAAGAAGAGAAATCACTATGTTGAAGGCGGTGATGCTGGAAATCGCGAGAATTTCATCAATGAGCTCATCAGGAGGATGAACTAAAGATGATCTCACTAAGCAGCCAGCAGTTTTGTTACACTTTAGAAAGCTTGTTTCTGGTGTTAGAACTGTTTGTAATATTGAAGTAGACAGGTTTCAGGTTTTGTTCTCGAGAGATTAAACTTAGTCTTTGGATTAAGTAATACCAGTTGCCTCTGGTTTTCTCAATGTTCAATTTTAAAATGGGAAGTGTGCTTGTTCAATTTAATTACTTGTATGATTTATGCACTTGTTGGAGTTTTCTTGTGTTTACAGATCATGTCCTATATTACCAGAGTCCTCTTTGGCCTATAGTACTTTACCTACAGAAACTAAACTAGTCTATATTTCCCTATAAATTTGTTTTTTTTAGTACTTTGATATGTATGTGTATATTTATTGTACCCTACATGTGGAATTACATTGGGTATGTTGTATATAGTTATTGTTATTCTTGTAAGAAAAATAATAATTTTGAGGGTGGTGGTATACAAACTGCTATCCGTTCTTAATAAGGCTAAATAAGTTGCTTCTCTAAATTTTGCTCTAGTACTATCTTATCAGATTGAACTAAAGACTATGGAGGGGATAGAAATACTATACCAACAAAATCCGTTTTGTATGAAGAGGATGAAGGTATAATCCAATTGATATCACTTCTATTGCTGAAAGTATGTGCTGCTACAGGAAAAAAAAGATGGAAATAGCCCACTAAAGAGAGGTCCTTAGCGTACGATCTGGGCTGTTTCCCTTTCGACTTTGGATCTTAGCACCCAAAAAGTCTGTCTGTACAAACGATCTAGGCCAAGGATATAAGATTTTTTAGATAGTTACACTTCCTATGTCCCAATATATGTCTCACAAGTTGGGCTTCTGTGAGTTAACAGCTTGTTTGGATGGTTGTTACGTATCGTGTTGTGTTGTTATTTTGATTGTTACTTTAATTTTAATGTATCGTATCGTTAAATTCATCGTTACGTAATGACGAAAAGTCTCATTTTATGTAACGATCGATTTGATATTATCGCGTCGTTACCTCATTTCCCCCCTCATTTTTATTATCTACTATTTCTATTTTATCATTTACCCTACCTTTTATGGTAGCTCTATCCCTACCCTACTTTTCTTGTAGATTTATTCTTCAAATTGTTGATGTATGGGATTATGTGACGACGGAAAACGATACAATTCAATCCAAAACGTTGTATCAATCAAAACAATACAACACGATACATTATGAAACAATATGTAACAACCATCCAAACAGAGTGTAAATATTGGAAAAAGAACATTGAGAGGCCATTAGCAAAAAAAAAAGAGGTATACGAATGGCCAACTGGGTGAAACTATTGACACCCGATGGCCCAAGAATTTTAAAAGTCATTTTTAGCCTTTTTAAAATAATTTCATTTTTAGTCATTTTCAACTGTATCATTTTTGTATATGTATCACTACAGAAAATGTATCATTGTTGTATAGAAGACATATCATTACTGTATATGCAAAGAAAAAATGATATTTTTGTATATTTGTGTATAATAAATGTATATCAATGGATAATTTCTGTTTTGATAAACGTATATTTAATTTATACTTACTAATTATACACTATATAAGTAAAAATTGATTTATTATACACTATATAAGTAAAAAATCGATGTATAAGTAAATATCGCCGTATAAAAATTGTATAAATATTATATACATTATGTATTCCTAAAGTATATGTATAGAAAATATATTATTATTGTTGTGTATAATAAATGTATATCAATGTATAATTTATGTTTTGATAAATGTATATTTAATGTAAACTTACTAATTATACACTAAAAATTGACGTATTATATAGTAAATATAGGCGTATAAGTAAATATCGATGTATAAAACTATATAAATATCGTATAAATTATGTATCCTAAAGTGTATGTATAGAAAATAAATTATTATTGTATAATTTATGTATAATAAATGTATATCAACGTATAATTTATGTTTTGATAAATGCATATTTAATTTATACTTACTAATTATACATGTTTTGGGATATTTCTTGAAGGCTAAATTAACATATACTTACTAATTACACACATATTATACATGTTTTGGATATTTTTCGAGGGTTCAATATGAAATTATCCGTTATCTTTAGTGACGACTAAAGTTGCCGCAAATAGTCCTGTTTCGTTATATATATAAAAAATGTATAATATGTGTATAATTAGTAAGTATATGTTAATTAAACATAAATATTTATGTTGATTATATATTTATTATACATAAATTATACAATAATGATATATTTTCTATACATATACTTTAGAAATACACACTTTATATGATAATGATACAGTTTTTATATGTGTGATACATCTTTTCTATATATATATTAATAATACATATTCTATAGAGAAAATGCATCATTACCCTCTCGAATTTAAACCTTATTTTCAAAAAGACACTTAAAAGTTGCGGGGTCCTATTACCCCCCTAGAACCGATTCAAAAGTTGAATTAATACAACTCTCCAAGCTCATAATCACTTTTAAAGAAGGTGGGTACATCACGAAGAGAAAGGGAGAAATAAATAAGTTAAGGGATGCGAAAATTTTCTTATTTGCCGGTAAGTTTGTTCGCGGACGTCCACCATTTTTTCCGACGAATTTAGTATGTTTTTCTTTCAAAACACTAATCTAAACACTTTCTCAGATCTTCCCTTTTTAAACTCAAACCTAATATCTAACAGAAGAGACTGAAAATTACCAAAATCGACCTTTGACGACCTATTTTTGTCGGAATTCTTTCTCTATCGTCGGTGAAGAAAAGCAAAGAGAAAGGTAAAAAGAAATTCTGGGCAAAATTGATACTTTTCGAAGTGGAATTAACAGAGTCTAATAGTGAAACTCTAACTTTGATTTATAGCTTAAAAGCTTCTGGTCTGGACGACAATGGAGATTTGGGATTTATGAAGAAGAAGGAAAAAAAAAGGAGAAGGAAAATAAGAAAAGAACAAAAAACAAGAGAATATAGGAAATGAAAAGAAAAAAAAATAAGAAAATACTTTAAATAAAAGAAAATGCTATAGAAATAAAATTTTAATATTTTTTCTGCTGCTCACTCTCTTTAACAGAGTGAATCACATATCCCATCATATAGGTGTAAAAGGGGATAGTAATTTCACTTCGATTTAATTCTCGATGTAATAAGACATCTGTAAAGTTTAAATGTCTTTTTGAAAAAAAGATCTAAATTTTAATAATGTATTTTTTCTATTTTATATAATAATAATATCGTTTCTATATGTATGATATATTTTTTATACATATACAAAAGTAATATATATTTTATATAATAATGATATAATTTATATACATAGGGTGAAATTAGTTGAAAGATGACAAGAAAATTAAATTATTTTGAAAATATTAAAAAATAATCTTTAAGATTCTTGGGTCACCGAGTGTCAATAGTTTCACCCGGATGACCATTTATGTCTTTATTTTTCATTTTGACAGTGAATATGCATATGATATTTTAAAATCATTTTAAAGTAAAATATACATATTTAAAATTTTAAATATTATATAAAAAATATTATAAATCATAATAACTAACAATTTAAAAGTACCGCTCCTATAAAACACAAAAAATTGCAGCAAAAAAAATAAACTCATTTGAATTTCAAAAAATCTAAATTGAGACGAAGGTATATATTATATTAGTATACAATTTTTTATATCATCAAAATATTTTTATTTGTTATTTTCTTTAAATTTATAATTATCTAATTTTATTTACTTGTATATATCTGTTGAATGAATTTGGTAACATAAAAGAATACACACAAGAAAAATAAACTTCCACGATGTGCTGGTTCTGAGATACGTGTAAGCCTTTATCCTGATACACGCGAATACATAGGTATTGGAGCTCCATCTATTTTTAAAATATATATATATATATATATATATATATATATATATATATATGACATAAAGTCTCTATAATATTTACTTGATAGCTACAGAAGGAAGCATAGATAGGAAAAAAAAAACAAGAATCAATGGAAGCAGCAAAAGAGAAGAAAGAGCAAATGGAAAAGAAAGAAGATGATCCCATGGCCAAAACTAGAGAAATAATTAGAGAAGCCATTATAACAGATGGTCAAAATTATCCAAACACTAAGAAGAAAGAGGGTGCTGAAGAACTTGATGATGTTCTAGTTTTTTCAAGAACTGTCCAGAAAAGGGACTCTTCACTTGAGTGATATATCTCCTTGTTTGTTATTTACTAGTATGTTGTTTGGACTTCTTTTATTTTTTCAGTTTATACTACTATTTGTTCTTTTGTTTAGTTTATTTATCCTGCTTTGATTACGTTTTTCTTAAGTCGAGATTACACTTTTCTTAAGTCGGTTATTCGCTTGACTAAAAGAATTGTCTCCGATAGTTTTTGATTCTTTGATCGACAATAGTCCTTTCCGTAGTTTTAAAATGACATTTTTACTTGTGGGGATGAGTGCTGTGGTTTCCGAGCCTTTCAAGTGAGTATCGGAGAGGAAAAATTAAATTTAAAAGTTCTTAAGTTAAAGAAATGAAAAGGGTTGATTAAAGTCAACATCTGGGTTAACAATTCGAATTCGAGTCCGGACAATTTCAAAATGTGTGACTTAGTTAGATGATAGAGACGGATTGTCACGATCCCTTTTCAGCAATCGTGGTGGCACCTACATAATTCCATCATGTAAGTGAGTCACTCTCAAATCCATTAAACACGGTACGATATAAGTAAAGAGAAAGATACATAAGTATCACAGCAGTTTTATAATATAATGCGGAAGAAATGATAAGTCTGATACATCCAAAACAATCCCCAAGTGATCTAGTGTGTGAGTACAAGAGCTCTAATACGATAATATAGTTTGAAAATCAATGGCATCAAGTGCCAAATCGAATACATAATGCTGAAGTCTGAAAACATGTCTCTAGGTCAAAATATAAAGACAGTAAAGGAGATAAGTAATCCAGGGCATGCTGGAGAAGGCATCCTCATCCTGATAGCTGGGGATCAACCGCTCGAACTCAGCCACACGATCTCGAGCTAGTCGTCGGGTCTGTATCTTCATCAATAAATGATGCAACATGAGTACACAACGTACCCCCGTAGGCATCATAGGCCGATAACGACAAAAGTACATAATCAGAGATAAATATCAAGTCGACATACTACATAGTCCAATAATTCAAGTAAAGTCACATAATACAATAATAATTCACATAGTTCACATGTTTCCTTAATTTAATACTAGTCTGTATTTACTTCCATCATTCTGTTCCAAGGAGTTCTACAAAACTCAAGTATCAATAAAAAAGTATAATCCTTTCATGTTCAGAACTTAGTCGAGTCTTCAACAATCACTTCAAATACAAGTTCATTCATAAGTAATCAATGATATGACATATATATGTATGATATGAATGTAATGCATATGCCATGTACCTTTCCATCAACCGATGTACACATTTTACAGAGATTTATCATATAAAAATGATTCATGGGGGACCCGTGAAGTTCATATATCCATCCGCTCGGGAATAACTAGTCGGATCACGGAGCCCAACTCTTGGCTGTAATAATATCATGTTTCAGGCGTACAACTCTGATCCCCGCATATCAATATCATCTTAGTGTTGTCATAATCTCAACAATGTTCTTACCTTTCCCGGTCCTTGGACCTAAAGCATAATCACAAAAGATTTGAAACTTCCAGCATATTCGCATAATTGGTTTGGACTTGTCCGCAAGTTTTGGTTTGGTTCTGGATTTGAGTTGTTTTATCCTCGTATTTGATTTCGATGTTATTTTGAGCATAAAAGGTAACACCTATAGCAAATGAGCTCTAAATTGTATTTCAATTGAATTGTTTTATCGGTATCGTGATTTCGGAACCATGACACTAAGAATCGGCGAACTTTGAATAGCTATTGTTGGCTTTCTAGTGTAAAAAAAATAAAATGACTGGCCTTTGTGATCACGATGTGATGGGTCACGAGATGCAAAAAATCACTTGACAATGTTTAAATTTGCGAATTTAATTTTTTTTTTAGTATTTTGGATATTTTGGGTGCTAGAAAGCTCCCAAAATATGGGCAATCTTTGCGGCGTTCTTCTCGTTATGGCAAGAGGGTGGGTTTATAATCTTAATTTTGATATTTTTTCTTGATTATTTTCGTTGGATATAGTTCTTATTCGTGTTTGGGTTGTAAGAATTTGAGATTTTAAGCCCTAAAATTATGAAATGATAAATCCTTGATTTCGGTTTCGATTCGTGAATGAAATCAGATGATTTTTGAGATTTAGGATCTATGAATTATGGATAACACGATTTTGCGATGAAATTGTAATTTTGACCTTCGGGGCTCGAGATTGATAAGTTGGTATTTTACTCACTTACTTGCTATTCTCTTGCCTAGCAGGCAAAAAATCTGTTTTGATATGAAATGGATATGTGGATCTATTCTTTAATCTTAGATTTTTGTTAGGTTAAATTGAAAAAATAGTGCATTTAGTTTATCGTGATTTACTTCCATTTTATAGGTTTATATAATATAGAAGTGACCGTAAAGAAACCAAGTGAAAACAAGTCAAAACGAAGCTAAAATGAAGCAAATGATGAAAGTGGTTAGAGGCACAAAAAATGGATAGGTCTGCAAATATGAAAATTGGGGCTGGTTTGATCATATTTTGAGTTGAGAAAATCGGGGATTTATAAAAGGAAGACTTGGCGGTAATCTCTTATATTTGGTCATTCTTACAAGTTACAAGTTTGGAGAGCTAGGATTTTTTCATGCACATTTGGGGATTGAAGATTTGAAGACTTTGATGAAAAATTTCATACACCTTTACTAATTTTTAATTTTTTTTGCTATGTATTAACTATTTAAGTGTGTAGTATTTCATTCTAATACTTAAAACTTATTTATGAAGATATACATTATTAAAGTATAAATTGAATCTCTTGTTATGCTTATGTATCGAGTGCTTTTTATTTCTAAATAAAGTGAGTTAATATTTTCTATTTATTCGAGCTTGTACACATAATTGTTTATGCCCAAAGGGGTTCTAACAGAACACATATAAGCAATATCCCTATCAAGAAGCAGCTACTCCCTTCTTCTTTTCTCAAATACCATCTAATTTCTTTCAATCCATAATACACATACAGTTTCAGCATAAACCATTTTGAACATCTGAAATCTCTGGGATCTTCCTTTGGAGTTAGCTATAGCCCATGTGATGTTCAGAATGCACTGTTCCATTGATAGATTTTGCTGATGATACCTCTTGAGCTATTTCCGATTGGTGTAAGTAAATCAGATTCCTTTGCTTTACCCTTAATCCCAGACGATGATGGCGTATCCTTAGTAGTCTTCTTAATCGGAGCTAAATGACTCGGGACCCAAACTCAAGACCCGACTAAGTCATAAATGACATTCCGGACCTAAAAATCAATAAAAATAAAAAACACACACATTTACCCAACATTCAACTTTTGTTCAAACCATTCAATTTTAAAACTCAAGAAACCTCTAACTTAGAATTGTTTTTCCGAAACCAATTCGATTTACCTCGAGAAGCGTGTCATCCCTCCCTGCAAAGTATAAATACCAAATTAAGGTCACGAAAGGGACAATTTAAGGACAATAGGTCTAAAAGAGCTAAATTACAAAACGGATTGTTACATTATTCACTGATATATAATATCATTTAACATATTTTGATAATTACACATTCTTGATCCGAAAAGCGTATAAAATCAATCATAAATAAGATTTATGTTTGATATTGTATTTTTTAGGAAATGTTATGCTAATAATATGTAAGAATTAAATAATTGAAATAAACTTTTGCTTCTTTTTCGTCTGGTTGAAATAACATTTTCAATACTAATAATACTACGTAAAATGGATCAAGATAGTTTGAAGCTCTACAAAAAGAGTTCATAATGCAAAATGAGACTTTAATATGAAAAGAAATATTAAAACAAAGAGGTGTGAAATTTATTTTTTATACAATGCAATTGCTTATGTTTTGAAATGATTTAAAAGAGTACATGTTATAATTGACGGTCAATTTTGACATGTTAAATACATATGCAATAGTCCAATTCATTTCTAGCCATTGATTTAAGATCAATGGAGTCTATGCTTTTGGCCCATTTAGAATGTGAAGGGGTATTATTTTTTAAATTCAAAATATTAAAGGGTATAAATATGATATCATAATATGTTTTCATATAGTAACCGAGTAGACTCTTAAATGTCATATCTTTGCAACCTTTAAATATTAGGACCAATATGGATAAGTCATTATAAGATAATTAAATTTCTTTGCATTTACTTAAATAACATTCTTATCCCTTACCTTTTTCTTTATGATGGTAAGATAATAAGTACTATTCCTTTTTAGTAGAGTTATGAATAACCTTACCTTTTTCTGTATGATGGTAAGATCATAAGTTCTATTCCTTTATAGTTATGGATAATAACAATTTAAGTATTGGTATGCATTATATCAAAATTAAATACGTCTAATCATTTTTCACATTATAAATAGCAGCATGTCCTTCTTACTTGTCTGAATAAAACACACATTCTTACCATGACTATCAAGAGTGTTTCAGTTCTTCTCTGCACGCTCCTTATACTTTCCATAGGTATTTCAAATATGCTTTAATTTCTCTATGATAGATTTTATACTTTTCAGTTCTTTAATGTAAATACATGTTTTGTTTGGTTTTGTAAATGTACTTGTGCCAGTCTCACTTATATAACTTAAATGCTGTAGAGGATAGATTGATACAACACTTTCATGTGATATTAAAATGTAATTTTTTTTTTATCTATTAGAGCTAACCTATCATTTTAAAAAATGTTGATAGATTGTTTATATAATTCAAGCGCAAGAACAAGCACATCTTTAAATAATCAGATTTAAGACATTTAAACACTAATTGAAAAACAATTCATACATTCACGTGCTCACATATGTATATATATGTATATTTAAATATATAATTTATGCACATTGCTGTTGTTTTGCAGGTTACAATAATCTAGTTGATGCACAATGTTGCAAGGATCACCCACAGATTACTCCATGTATAAAGGGTAAAGATGATAATCCAGAGTTAGATGGCAAATGTTGGACGTTCTGCAATCCTGCTTGTGAGCGTGGCGGAGAGTGTAAATCAGTTGGAGATAAGACTATATGTCACTGTACTTGTTCTTAGCTTAATTTCTACATAAAAATAATTATGAAACATGAATTTAAATTTATTCGTTAAAGGGAATTTTCGTCTTGATGGATTAGAAATTTATAATGTATGTTTTATCTATAAAATATGTTTCTTTTTAATAAGATCAAGGTTCTATAAACAAAAATTAAAGTTATTCTCCTTTGGATATTTACGATACGAGTGAGAAATCTGGTCCAGAATAATCATTCAACTAAATAAAGGAATAAATATTTTATGGTGTAAATCATTATTTCTAAGTTTTCTTCTATTGATCATGTTTAGCGATAGGTTATCAACAAATTATCAATAAAAATATATTATTAGCCATGAGAAATTTAACGACGGATTAGAGACGAAAATCGTAGCTAGCCAATATTTTTTTTGTAATGGGTATTGTCCTAAAACTTTATGTATCCGAAATTTCAGTTTTTTTTAGAGGCTCATGACTTATCCTAGTGGTACATTTCAGTTACAGTCTACAACTTCATGTCTTTCAATCTTTCCTGACTCATTGTCAAACCCAAGTAAAAAGTTAAAAGTATTTCAATCTAAATTAAAAGTGGAAGTTAAAGGAAACAATCCATAAGTCAATAACAAGTCTCATAACTCATAATATAAGAAAATCTAAGTCATACATCTCCCCAAGACCTAGAAGTCACAAGTACAAGAGCTACTAAATCTGGACCATAAGTCTGAATTACTGCAACACTGTCCAAAAAAAAAAACATAGGAGAGTAAGATGGAAATGGAGTCTTGCATCGCAGAACAACTAGCATCTCACCCTGACAACTCCAATGATATATTTCATCGATCGACGATGACTAGTCAAGTGTTAGAACTCAAAAAAGGTCCTACACAAAAAAAATGCACCAAGTGTAGAGTGAGTACGGGAAAAGACGTATACTCAACAGTATCATTGACCGACCCTAAACTGAAGCGATGAGGAGGATTGATACTTACGATACTCACCTTCATACTTCATTAATAATCAACTATACAATTTATAACACTTAAGAAGTCAAGAATAGAAAATTCACATCTCAATCAGGCGATAACGCTTTATCCTTTCTAAATACAACATTGAAGCTCAATCCTTAAACTTAGCCTTAAAGCTAAAGTCTTTCCAAATTCAATCATAAAACTTAAGTCCTTCCCAAATACAATCATAATGCTCTAAGTCATTTCATTATATCATAAGAAGGAATCATGAAATCAACACAGTCAAATGAAAATGGTATGAATGCAAATGATATGCAATGCAATGACCAATATGCACCGATATACACGCGCTCCTGCAGTAGGTTTCACCTCACCCATGGATGACTCATGAGGTCCATATATCCACCTGAAATTCCAAATTCCCCAAATCACACCGGGTATAAGCCAATAGGCTATCATATCATTATCATCATCGCTCCGTCGTTGTACCACATCCATTATCTAATTTCTACGGGTCATTTTTTGTATCTCATCAATCATATGCCAATAATATCATAATTGAATGTAATGAATATGTGTACACCATGCAAATGAATAATATTAATTAAAATTATCAAGAATAATTCCTATTTCATATTTCAGACAAGATGTTGAGTGATAAATGCACAATGAATCAATAATCACAAATATCAGTCAAACATGGCTATCATGACCACATAATCAAGAACCATACCAAACCAATGATTTATCACCACCTCCAAGGCCCTAAAACTCACATGGAATCCCTGTCACAAAGTACAGTCCTTTTATATTTTAATTACCCATATAAGTATCTGCACAAGTTCTTATCATCTCACAATTACGGGACCCCCAATTCTCCATTATGCCCCTTAATTACTTTAACCAACTCAAACCACTACATAAAAGGGTCTAATAAGTCTCAACTTGCTTAAATCCAAAATTGAAGGTTTACTCTGTGGCCTTTCCCTTCGTTTGAGCTTATGAATGAACCCAATATGTTCAAATACTGTATCTACATAAGAATACAAATCTATACCCATATTGCGATATAAAAGTCCCGGGTCCAAAATGTTACCTAAAATCTCACCCCAAGCCCCGAGGGTGAAAATCAGAAATTCAACTTTAATTCACCTCACCCATAGTCTAAATAGTAAGAATATTAAAAATCATATTCTAATCACAATTGGATCTTCATTCTCATTAATTCACTAAACCCATTTCTATGGAAAAAACTCTTATTTTACAATAAAAATCATGGAATAAATTGATAAATAATGGATGAAATCACAAAACTGCTTAGATTCAGTTATGATTTACCGCAATGATGAATCTTGAAGAAATCCCTTGAAAATACCCAAAATCGAGCTTCCTAGATCTCACAAAATAAAATATGAAGAATGGGGTTTGAAATGATATTTTAATTTGTTAAGGCCAAAAATGTCCTTGGTGAGTGTGAGGCTGAAGTCGAGATCGCAGTCCACCCCGACCCATCTTATCGCAATCGCGACAGACCCATCATGAACTCAGTGAACCAGTCAAACCCGACCCAACCCTATTTTCTTTCTGCGAACGAGCGAGAGAGATTGCGATCGCAATCCTGTGGTCCTCACACGCCCCGCGATCACGATTGCAATGCTTCCTATGTGATCGCGTAGAAGGATATCAATTGCAGCTGAAACCAAAAAAATATGGTTTCTCCAATTTCCGAGTTAACACCCAAAACTCATCTGGAATCCTTCAGACACAAACCAAATATGCTTTTTAAAGAAAATATGCCACTAGACATTGTATCTAGCAGCCATTTTTATTAATAATTAAATAAATAAAATTCTCACCAAGGAGAACTACCAGTAAGGGGGGCTAGGACTTACCTTACATTTCCTAATGAGGTAACTATCCTCCACTAATTAACAAACGTGTAAAAAATAAGAACTTGAAATAATGAGATACTCTATGATCATAATTGTGTTTATGACATACTCTGTGTTGATACTACATATGATCATACTTAAATAATGAAAGAATATTAAACCCAAGAAGAAAGTTGAGTTTTCATCCTCAAACTTCCTTTTATAAATGAAAGAATTAAAAAATGAAAAAGGCCCAAGTAAAATTTGCCGAAGTTGAGACTTGTCTTTCTCTTCAAGCCTATCCAAAATCACTTGATAGTTCATCACTTCTTCTGGGATTTATGGGATTTTGTTGAGGTTTTTGACACATTTATATAAATTTTCTTTGCCAGTCGCATCGGTAGGTGCCTTGGAACAAACTCCTCAGTTACCTTACCATCCCAACATTGCTTTCATCCATGATTCTTTTTGTTATTGCGTGGTTTCCTAGGAGAAAAAGCTGCATCCCTATATGCATTTGCAAAACACGCATCTAACATAGCCTATTCCACACCTTTCTCAAGGATGTCCTTATCTTGTAGGTTGTAGAATTTATTTGGAGAGAGAGCACTACATTCACATTGTAATTGCATGTTAGTGTTAATAGGAGTAAGAGATGTCAATATTTCAAGATCAGAATTTACCAGTGCATCAAGAGGTTCCTTGTTTGTAACGACCCTGTCGGTCATCTTGAGAATTGATACTCTATTTTACGTGTCATCTATTTTAGAATCTCTATAATAATTATTTAACTTGCTTGCGAAATTTGATGTCAAACAGATATCATTTGGTTCACTTTGGGAGAAAGTTTTATTTTTGAAAATTTTGATATTTAATTTTCTGGATTAATTGTGTTCTGATTGGCGACATGAAGATTTCTTGGATTTGTAATATTATTTATGACCTTCAGAAATTGACAGAACTAATTTTAGAGTTGTTTGGTTGATTTTTGACACTTAAATCGGTTTTAGTATTTTTATATGCCTATTTATGGTGATAAGAAGATTTCTAAAAGAAATAAGTCTTAGATTGAAAAGTTGTTGTTCCGTTTTCTTCATATTGATGTTTATGGATTATGGGGTTGGATAACACCATTCTCAAGGTGATTAGATGTCACCTTAAAAAATCCCATTGTGTCATGAGGGTACCTACCCTAATCCTTAGGCGAACCCCAATCATTCAACATGAAGAGAAGTAATTAATAGGTCTTATAATAAATACATAATCTGAAGAAAACCCCCAAATGATCTGGTAGTCATGACTACAAATCTCTAGTATGAATACAAGTCTGAAAGAGAAATTACAATATTGTCTTAATGTAACAAGGACAGAAATATAATATAAGAAAAATGTTCCAGTGCTAGGAATGCATCAACGGCTCACCCTGGACTCCTCAAGTACTTCCCAAGCGTGCTAAGCTCCACATGATCCTCCGTCGTCCAGCTCAGTACCTACATATGGAGAGAAACACGCGTAAAGTGATTACGGGAAATACGTGTACTCAGCAACATCGTCGACCGATCCTAGCTATAATGGTGGTGAGTGTTGGTACTTTCCGATACCTCTCTACTAATTAGTTGGTTAAACATAATAAGAAATCAGTTAACCAACCTATCAATAATTTTATTGTTCAACAATGTATAAGTAATCTCTCATTCTCAGGTTTATAATAAGGTTAAGCCCAAAATTCCACTAAGTCAACCTAAACTCCATTCAGGGTATCTAGACCCATCAAGATACTCCACTCAAACCTCATAATATAATTAAGCGTAAGCTATCAGTATCTCTTCTATCAGCCAAAACATCACAAGTATATCAAAATTCAACATTGAGTACACACAACATCAGTTACATATTAAATATAGATGAATGCAATGTAAGATGATATGAATGAATAAAGTGGCCTATGTACCCGGTATACACACTGTGCTACAAGTAGCTATCACATTACCCATGGGAGACTCATGAGGTCTATATACCTATCTGATCCATCGGATACCAACTCGAGGGCTGAAGTGTTATAACCAGTCATCCCTCTCTTATCATGTACCATCTCTCATAACTGACTTCCCAAGCCGCTCTCAGTAATATTTTAATAGTTAAATGCCAAATATTGAATGTATGAATAATATGGATATGTGTACACCATGCATCAACATAATCAATATAAGCAGTATTTATCAGTTTCTTTTCAAGTATTTAGATGAGATGTGGAGTGAGAATGCATGACAAGTTCAATCAAAGATATAATATCAAAAATGGCCACGAGCCCAAATTATAATCAATCATACCAACCTAAGAGGATTTATGCACAACATTTGTGGCCCGAATGACAAATATATAAACTCCTTCAGAAATATCAACTAGTTCATTAATTACCCAATGTATTGACATGTTCAGTCGTTATGTGTATTTTAACTATTTTGCCCATGTTGACCAAATTCCCGAAGTTATTGGACGATCCTAGTGAAAGTTGAAGGAATTAGAACCTTTAAGTGAGAACATTGACCTATAGTTGACTTTTGGGTAAACAAACTTTTTCCGAAATTGCGTTGATTTTGTGAGGTCTGGAGGGTTGTCTATGGCTTGGAGGGATAGTTGGTTCGGTTCCCGAAGCTCTTGGGAGTTTTTTGACTAGTGGTTTGAGAGTTATTTTTAGGCCATCGGGGGTTGACTCAATTAAATAGACATCTGATGAAAATTCTGAGACCACGAGTGAGTTTGTAGTGTATTTTTATATGTGTGTGCATATATGGTTTGTGTCGGGAAGATCTCAGGTGATTGTCAAATTTCAGGATTGTGTTTGCAGTACCTCACTAGCGCGGATGTGGATTTGTTTCTTGAATCGTCGTAGAAAATAGTTGATCGCTACAGAGGAATATTGGTTTCTGTGGTGAACCGCTGTAGCGGACGGTTTATTCCTGGGGTGGGTTTCATTGCAGTGGACCTTTGACTGCTGTAGTGGACAACGAAAAATCAGAAACCCTTTTAAGTGACTAATTAGACCATTCATTCCCCATTCCCAAAATATTCCCCCAAAGCATCTCTAGGGCGATTTGGAGAGTTTCTTGGTGATTTCTTCTTGGGGTAAGCCTCTTTAACATTGTTTCCCTTTTATTTACCTTTCTTAAGTTGAATCAATGGTGGAAAAACGTAGAACACTAGTTAAAGATGATGAGTTCTACTTAAATGGTGTGAGTTGATTCTTTATCCTTAAATGTGAGATTAATTGATGGATTTGAATAATCTAAGCATGGATTTCATTAATAGTAACTAGTAGGCTTGAATCTTCCAATTTTGTTGCGAAATCGTTCATGGAAAATTTAGGATTTATGCTTAATTTGGGTGTTTTGCATTGAATGATGAAATTGACATATTATTGAACTAATTTAGCAATTGGAGAGTAGAATTAAACTTCTAGAACATTGGGTTACCAATTTCACTCTTAATTATCATTTTATCCTTGTGGGTCTGTTTCTCTTTTTCCATAGTTGGTTTTAGATTCAAAGAATAGTCTAGTGATATGGGTATTGTTAGTTTCCATTTCTAACTTTGAGTATAACTAGGACCCGCAGAATGGCAAGGCTCTGATGTAATTATGTGTGGCTCTCACTCGACATCCACGTAGGTTACAACTTACTTTCTGGTTAGACATCGATTAGCGAAACATATATAGAGTTAGTTATTATCGGAGAAAGCATGTTACACCTTAGGGTATGAAGTTGGTATGTATTACTTAGGTTTGATATTGTTGACTGAAGTGTAGTCTTGTTGCCTCTTTGTGATTTATTGGCTTGCTACCTAGTGCTTGATATTGGATTTGCACTTAGTTTCCATATCGTGATTGTGATATAGTTATATATCACTTATCTTGGTATTATTATGGATAGAGGAACAAACTTGACTTGATACTAATATTGTGATATGTGTCCATGTGTGGCACAATTGGGATCGACATGATACACTTGATATTGTCATGTTGCATTACAATCAGACTCATTTCCATGATACATTAATATTTCTTGTGATTGGTGTTGATGATGATAACTGAGAAGCAAACATTCGAGATTCGTGCAACAAGTTTGATAGCATATCCATCTCTGGGCTGTGTGCGGAATGGCTAGCAGTGTGGTTAGTGTTGTAGAGTCATCTCTGGGTTGTGTGTATGGAGATTACATTTGGCCAGTGCATTGCATTGCATATTTACTCATCACTACATTCACATATTTCTTAGATTCTGATTTGATACTCTATACTAGGGTTGTTTATTCTTAGATTGTGATAGTGTTTGTACTTGATTGAGAGCATACCTATTCTTCAGTTTTTTCCTTTATATATGTTAGCTAACTATTGTTGGCCTATGATACTACCTACCAGTACATAGTGTTTGTACTGATACTACCTTACTGCATTCTTTTTAGTGCTAAGTACGTGATAGGTTCTACATCCACTCATCGCGAATGATCCCGCGGCTTTACTATTGAGTGTGTAGGGTGAGCATGCTTGATGGATCCACAACCCGAAGACTCCTCCTTTATACTTGTCTTTTCTTGCATTTTGAGACAATATTTATATATTAAGACTTGTATTATTCTAGACTTGTAGTTTATTAGTTGTGGCTCTTGTACTGTATGCAGGCCAGTTCCTTGGGGATGTTGTTTGTATTTCCGCACTTATGTTATTTATGATTTAGACTTCCATTTGTTATATTATATTTATTTATTGATGATTAAGCAACGAGTTCACCTACTAAGGTATGAAATGTTAGGTTCCCAGATGACTAAGTGATTTTTGATTGTGACAAGTTGGAATCAGAGACCTAGGTTACCCGGTCTATAAGTACAATAGTATGTCTAGTAGAGCTCCGTAAGTTTCTGCTAGAGGCTATGTGACATTTAGGAAATTGCAATTTCTTCATTCTTTTTTGGTACTTTATTCAATTTGGTAGCTGGAACATTCAAATTGGTATCTAATTCATTTATATTCTCTCATAGATGTTGAGGACATGAGCTGATATTGTGAGGGACAATGCGCCCGAGCCCGCTACTGGTGCTGGCGTGAGAGGACGAGGACATGCTAGAGGTCGGGGTTGAGCGAGAGGTTGTTGTGATACACCATCCAGGTGCAGGGCCCATGTGGCTGGACAAAGACATGCACGATCAGCTTCTCCAAAGTGTAAGCCCGAGAGAGAAGGCAGCTGGGGGAGGTATGGGGCCAGCCCAGACTCACCTCTAAGCCATGTCCGACCAATTATTTAGGACACATTGGCCCATATATTTCTACATCTTGATGCCTAGCAAATTGTGGGCGATGCTACTACTCTGGGTGATTTTCAAACTAGAGCTGATTCACCTCCACTCACTTAGGTGCAGTTCCACCAGGTCTTCTTGGAGAAGTATGTGCCACGTACTTTGAGGGATTAGCATAGGGATGAGTTCACCCGTTTGTAGTAGAGAGGTATGTATGTGGTAAAGTATGAGGCCAAATTCTTATTTTTAGCTCGGTATGAGACACATTTGATTCTAACGGAGGCAGATAGGGTTCGTAGATTTGTTAGTGGACTTGTGCTTACACTTCATATTGCTTGTATTCAGGTCTTCTTTCCACGTAGTAGTAGATCACACTATGAGTGTCGAGTCTGGCACGTTTAGATATTTTGGAGGGTCTAGTGAGAAGAGGCCTCGTCTGCATGGTAAATTCAACGGTCCAGTCACAGAGGCGGGGGTCAGTCTTTCAGGACCTATCATTCAGCCCCAAGCCATCCCGTTCAGTTCGAATTGCAATAATCTTATGGTGTCCCTTCTAGACATAGTGGTCTACTCCGGTTGGGGATTCTGTATTGGTTGATAAAGTCTATCGGTCTTGCTTAATTACTTTTATGGAGTACGACACATGGCTAGACTTGATGATCCTAGATATGTTAGACTTTGATATTATTATCGGTATAAGTTAATTGCCTCCGTACCACGCGATCTTGGATTGTCACACCAAGAGAGTTACCTTAGGTAATGCATGAGATTCCTAGACTTGAGTGGATGGGTACTCCGAGTCTCGCTCCGAAAAAGATCATTTTTTATCTCTGTGCGAAGAAACTAGTCAACAAGGGATGTTTGGCCTGCTTGGCCCATATTTGTGATACTAGTGTTGATTTTCTATCCCTTGAGTCCGTGCCTATTGTATGTGAGTTTGCGGAGGTATTCCCTGCAGATTTGTTGGGTATGCCACCTGATCGTGACATTGATTACTGCATTGATTTGGAGCCAAACACGCGCCCTATTTCTATTGCACCATATAGGATGGCACCTACTGAGTTGAGGGATTTGAAAGAGCAGTTGCAGGACCTTTTAAGCAAGGGGTTCTTTAGACCGAGTGTCTCCCCTTGGGGTGCTCCCATGTTATTTGTGTGAAGAAGAAATATGGTACGATGAGGATATGTATAGATTATTGTCAGTTGAACAAGGTCACCATTCGTAATAAGTACTTGATTCCTCGTATTAATGACTTGTTCGACCAGCTTCAGGGTACTTCAGTATTTTTGAAGATTGATTTGAGGTCAAGCTATCACCAGCTAAAGATTTAGGCCGAGGATATTCCAATAACGACCTTTAGGACTCGTTATGGTCATTACGAGTTCCTTGTGATGTCTTTTGGGCTTACAAATGCCTCATCAGCTTTCATGGACTTGATGAATGGCATTTTTAAACCATACTTGTATTTTTTTGTCATTGTCTTTATCGATGATATCTTGGTGTATTCAAAAAGTAAAGAAGAGCATGCGCGTCATTTAAGGACTGTCCTTGGGTTGTTGAGAGAGAAAGAGCTTTATGCCAAATTCTTGAAGTGTGAGTTCTGACTTGATTCTGTGGCATTATTGGGACACATAGTGTCAATGGATGGGATTATGGTTGATCCCAAGAATATTGAGGCTGTTATGGATTGGGCGAGGCCCATTACTGTGACTGAGATTCATAGCTTCGTAGGGTTGTCCAGTTACTATAGCCGGTTGGTGAAAGGATTTGCTTCTATTGCATCCCACCTAACTAGATTGACTCAGAAAGATGTTCTTCTTTAGTGGTTCGATGCTTGTAAAGAGAACTTTCAAAAGCTCAACACTATTGACTATGACTCTAATCTTAGCATTACCCGTGGAGGGTAAGGATTACTCAGTCTATTGTGATGCATCCCATGTTGGTTTAGGAACTGTGTTGATGCAAGAGGGCAAGGTCATTTTCTATGCTTTCAAATGGTTGAATATCCATGAGAAACACTACCCTACTCATGATTTGGAATTCTTAGCGGTGGTTTTCGCTTAAAGGATATGAAGGCATTATCTATACGAGGTCCATTGCGAGGTGTTTACCGATTATCGCAACCTTCAACACATATTCAATAACAGGGATCTCAATTCTAGGCAGCGTAGGTGGATGGAGTTTCTGAAAGATTATGATATCACTATACTTTACCATCCGAGTAAGGCTAATGTGGTAGCTGATGCCTTGAACCACAAGGCAGTGAGTATGGGCAGTTTAGCACATTTGGTTATTTCTAAACGTCCCTTAGCTATGGAGGTTCAGACTCTGGATAACAGTTTTATGCGATTGGATCTTTCAAATTCGGGTAGATTTTTGGCGTGTGTTGAGGCGAGGTCATCGCTCTTGGAGCATATTAGGGCTCAACAGTTTGAGGATGCTCAGTTATGTAATATTCATGATAAGGTGTTGCGTGGTGAGGCCAAGGAGGCCGTAATTGATGATGATGAGGTTCTGAGGATCGAGGGACGTGTGTGCGTTTCTCGTGTTGGTGGTTTGATTAGTTTGATATTGGAAGAGGCTCATAGTTTCAGATATTCCATTCATTCAGGTGCTACTAAGATGTATCATGACTTGAGTCAACACTACTGGTGGGGTCGGATGAAGAGATATATTGTAGAGTTCGTTGCCCAGTGTGAGAATTGTCAGCAAGTTAAGTACGAGACCTAGTGGTATTCTATGACTCCTCGACAGCTTTGGTACTTTTCCTTACCATTCAAGAACGAACGTGTGTTTAAGTGGTAGATGATGTACGACCCACTAGGTCGTTTTCAATTTTTTTTTTCAAAAATAGCCCTTTTGAGATTTTCTTGGCGCATTTATGACTTGTGAGGATGAGTGGCACGGTTCCCGAGTCAATCGGGTGAGTTTTGGATTGATTTTGGTATGTGTGGAAGTTTTAGAGTTAAAGGAATGGAGAAGTTTGACTGAGAGTTGAATTTTTGGTAAACGCATAATTTTTAAGGTTTCGTCGATTCCATTAGGTAACGAATGTCATTTATTACTTAGTTGAGCCTTTGGTTCGAGTCCCGAGGCGTTCAGGTGTATTTTGGGAAGTTGGTTGAGAAATAAGACTTCCTTAGTTTAAGAGTTGACCTTGGTCAACTTCGAGTGAAGGAGACCTTTTTCAGGAATTCCAAAGGCACGAGCATATCCGGAGTGTGTTTTATGATCGAAATACATATTTGGTTTGTGTCTGGGTGGGTATCAGATTGGTTTAAGGTGTTCAATCAAAGTCCGAAAGCCTTTTGGAATTTGTAATTTTTCTAGTGTATCTGTTGCAATTTGCGTTCGCGGGATAGGGCTGCGTTTGGGAAGGCTTGATGCGGGCAAGCATCGCATTTGGGATGGATCCCTCGCGTTCGCGATGGGTCTGGGTCGGGACAACCATTCGCGTTCGCGGTGGGCTGTTGCATTCGCGAAGAGTATTTTTGGGCTTGGACAGAATATAATCCCATTAAGTATTTCATTATTCATATTTCAATTTTGGGAGTTTGAAAGCTCGGATTGTTGGGTGTATTATTGTATCGAACTAATAGGGGTTAAGTATGGAAGTGGTATTTAGAAGATCAACCTACGTCTTTGTTTTATCTAAGGTCGGCCGATGATGATGCTGAGTGCCAGTTGTTCATTGTACTCACGCTACACTTGCAAACCCTTTATGCGTGCAGATTCTGTTCTCAGCAATAGCAAAGCCAGAGACTGTGTCAATTGTTGAGGAGGCTATTCCGGAGGATTCGAGGTGAGCTGCTAGCTGATTTGTGGCACCAAATTCCCCATCTACTTTCCATTATGCCTTTTCTATATCCAGACAGTATATATACTCCGATTCTATTCCAAACTTGTACTTCTTTTAGTCGTTCTTGTACTGTTGACAATAGGTTTTGAGATTGGCCAACTCTTTTGTATTTTATATATTATGAGACTATTCAATGACTTAAATTTGGTTGCTTTACTTTTCCGCATTGATGTTCTAGCAAATTGAGTTTTAATGGTTTGTGGTTGGCTTTCTGATTTGTGGGAGTTAATGCCATCACGGCTTAGTAAATTGGATCGTGACAATACATGTATAAATTCATATTAAGTGAAGGTCATTTTAACGTTTTAAAAATATACGCGATAATTTAATTTTGTTTTAGCCATTAATTTAAAATCAAAGGTTTATATATTGTCTCGTTTAGAATGTAAAGTGGGTATTATTTTCTAAATTCAAAATGTTAAGGGTGTGTATATATGATTATTAAAATGAGCTTTCATATATTAACCGACTAGACTCTTAAATATCATATCCTTGCAATCTCCAAATATAAGGACCAATATGGAAAATTCATTATGAGAATTTTTTTTTTTTTTTTTTGCATTTCTGTAAAGATACTTTTATCTTACATTTTTCTTTATGATGGTAAGATATTAAGTACTATTCCTTTCTAGTACCGATGACCTTACCTTTTCTTTATGATGGTAAGATAATAAATACTATTACTATCTAGTATAATTATGGATGGTAGCAATTTTAGTATAGATATGTTAAATATCAAAATGAAAGACCTCAAATCATTTCTTACAATATAATAGTAGTATGCTCTTCTTACTTGTCAGAATAAATATACATCCCCAAAAATTTCTACTGTAAGCATGACAATCAAGAGTGTTTCAGTTCTTCTTTGTACACCCCTTATACTTTCCATAGGTATTTTAAATGTGCATCAATTTGTCTATGTTATATTTGATCCTTTTATGTCCATTAATGAAAGACATGTTAATTTTATTTATTAGGAAATATGCTTGTGCCAACCTCACTTTCATTACTTAAATGTTTAAAAGGATAGAGTGATGTTTTAATACATTTTTTGTGTCTGATTCAAGTGATACTATAATGCACCTTTTTAATCTATTAGAGCTAACGAATCTTTATTTGAAAATGATGAGACATTGTTTATATAATTCAATCATAAGATCATGTACATATTCTAATAATCAGATTTAAGATATTTAAACACCAAATTAACAAAAAATCATATATGCACGTGCGCGCATATGTATATATGTGTATGTTTAAATATATAATTTATACACATTGTTATTATTTTGCAGGTCACAATAATATAGCTGATGCACAATGTTGCAAGGATCACCAGCTTAGTCCATGTGTACATGGCGTAGATGATAATCCAGAGCTGGGTGGGTGGGTGGGTGGGGGGGGGGGCAAATGTTGGAAATTATGCAATCCTGCATGTGAGCAAGGAGGAATTTGTAAATCAGTTGGAAATGAAAGAAAGAATAATTTCTCTTAGAGATTCCTTTTATTATTCACAATATATATAGCTGTACAAAGGTTGATTCCTAATATGGTACGAATCCTAACTTATCTTACAAAGGTTATTTCCTAATATAATTAGAATCCTAAGTTACCTTAAATATACATCTATCATAATTACAAAATATACAGAGAATATTCGGAGAATATTCGCTAATACTCCCCTCAGACGGAGCGGGAGGAGGCCGAACGCTAAGGCTGGATCGGAAGTCGGTGAAGAGCTGTCGCGGTAGTCCCTTTGTGAAGATGTCTGCATACTGATAAGAGGAAGGCACGTGTAATATTTTGACCTGACCACGTGCAACCTTTTCTCGCACAAAGTGGATATCCATCTCAATATGCTTAGTCCGCTAATGTTGGACTGGATTATGAGACATATAGATGGCAGATATGTTGTCACAATAGACTATAGACGCCTTGCGGAGTGGACACTGGAGTTCCAAAAGAAGATTTCAGAGCCAACAGATCTCAGCAACTACGTTAGCAACACTGCGATATTCTGCTTCAGCACTCGAACGAGAAAGTGTGGCCTGCCGCTTGGCGGACCATGAGATGAGATTATTCCCAAGAAATACACAGTATCCGGAGGTGGAGCGACGTGTGTCGGGGCATTCTGCCCAATCTGCATTCGTGTAGGCAAGTAGCTTATTTGGGGCAGAGGGGTATAGATGTAAGCCGAAGTCTAGTGTGCCCTTAACGTATCTGATAATACGTTTGAGGGCGGCAAAATGGGACTCTCGGGGGTCGTTCATGAACAAATACATCTGATGAACGGTATATGCAATATCAGGCCTAGTGAATGTAAGATACTGAAGAGCACCTGCTAGACTCCGATATAGAGTGGGATCAGAAACTGGCGCACCGTCATTGGCACTAAGCTTGGATTTTGAGTCCACCGGAGTTGGCATAATTTTACAATTTTCCATCTTGGCCCTGTACACTATCTCTTCGGCATACTTACGCTGACACAGGAATATAGTGGTTGCAGATCTGGTCACCGATATACCCAAAAAATAACTTAGCTTGCCCAAGTCAGTCATAGCAAATTCAGTTTTGAGTAGACCAATGATTTCATTCTTCAACCCGTCAGAT
Source organism: Anisodus acutangulus (assembly GCA_029783415.1). Taxonomy (NCBI): domain Eukaryota; kingdom Viridiplantae; phylum Streptophyta; class Magnoliopsida; order Solanales; family Solanaceae; genus Anisodus; species Anisodus acutangulus. The sequence continues at coordinate 49,838,402 of CM056493.1, read as the reverse complement.
GAGGAAGTAAGAACAATGTCATCGACATATAATAACAAATATGCAGTGCTGCTACCTCGGTGAAAAGTGAAGAGAGAGGTATCACACCTGCTACATACAAAACCAATCTGCAGAAGATACCTGGTGAACCGATCATACCAAGCGCGAGGTGCCTGTTTCAATCCATACAATGACTTTCTGAGACGACACACAAACTGCGGAGCTGCCGGATGAACAAAGGCAGGAGGCTGATGCATGTCCACAGTCTCTTTCAAATCCCCATGAAGAAACGCATTCTTAACATCAAGCTGATGAATCGGCCAATGCATGCCCATAGCAATACTGAGAATATTCCAAATAGTGGCCGGTTTAACAACCGGACTGAATGTCTCACCAAAGTCAATACCCTCCTGCTGATTAGTGCCATTTGCAACTAATTTTGCCTTATACCTCTCTAAGTCACCAATGTCTCTGAACTTGTGACAAAATAGCCACATACACCGGATAACATTCACACCAGCTGGTCTACGTACTAAATCCCAAGTGTTCTGCTTGGTTAAAGCGTTAAACTCCTCACACATGGCCGCATTCCAATTATGGTCCAGTTTTGCTAGTTTTGGATTCTTTGGAATGAGTGATAAGGTTTGTGTGGAGAGATTGAAGTGAACCTTGGGTTTGAAGATCCCATGTTGTGCACGAGTCTCCATGCGGTGAGAGAGGCGGCGATGGGAGGTCGGGGCCGGTTCTTTGGGTGGGAGGCGGCGAGTGCCGGGGCCAGTTCTTTGGGTGATGGGCGGCGTGATATTCTTTGCAGGCGAGCGACTTCGGCCAGTTCTTTGGGTGGAAGCGATGTGGGTGGTGCAGTGAACTCGATAGGGTGCAACATGAGTGGTGTTTGGGACCAGAGCAGGGAGCTGGACTGGGTGGCAGCATTGCTGCTGGAGGGCCAGACGACACTGCTGAAGACAACAATGGTGTTATCGATCGAAAACAGTTGGTTGGAGGCAGCAGTGGTGTCGGAACAGTGGGCTGCTGTTGGTATAGATTTTGGATGACCGGGGACAAACTTGGTTCATCGAGAAAGGAGTAATCGGTGGTCTGAAATTTTCGGAGATTGGAAAAAGGAAAGGTTGTCTCATCAAAGGTGACGTGACGGGAGACGATGATTTTGCAAGTAGCAATGTCATAGCACAAGTAGCCCCGATGATTAGGAGATAGACTAAGGAAGACACAAGGCAGAGTGCAAGGGGCAAGTTTGTGAGGTGCAGTGGAGGCTATGTTGGGGTAGCATATGCATCCAAAAATACGTAGGTGATCATATGATGGTAGCCTACGGTATAAGATTTCGGTAGGGGTCTTGTTTTGGAGTGTGCTAGTTGGTAAAATATTAAGAAGGAATTCTACCATTTTGACAGCATAGACCCAGAAGGGCGGTGGTAGACATGCATGAAACATAAGTGTGCGAACCATGTTATTGATGGTACGCATAATTCATTCAGCCTTTCCGTTTTGGAAAGAAGTATAGGGACAAGAAAAATGGAAAATCATGCCTTGTTTAGAACAGAAATTGTGAAATGTTGAGTTATTAAATTCACGTCCATTATCACATTGGAATGACTTGATAGATTTCTCAAATTGTTTTTAATGAATTTTTGAAACTCTAAGAATTTTGCAAAAACTTCAGATTTGAATTTCAGTGGGTAAATTCAGATAAAGTGTAAAAAATCATCCAAGAATACTAGATAGAATTTATGACCCAAAGAGCTAACAATCGGAGATGTCCACAAATCAGCATGAATAATGTCAAAGGGAGAAAAAGTAACATTGTTTGATGACATAAATGGAAGACGAGTATGTTTGCCTAGTGGACAAGAAAAACAGTGTTGGGCAATTTTCCCATTATTACATTGAATACGCTTAGAAGTCCTAAGAAAAGTAAAAACTGGATCTCCGGGGTGTCCGAGTCTGTTGTGCCAAGTTGAGGGAGAGATCGCCGCAAGGGATAGAGGTGCTTGCGGTCTGACAGCGGAAGATTGAGTGAATGGGTAGAGATCTCCCACACTATTGCAGCGTGTAAGAATTTTTCCCGTATTGAGTTCCTTCACAGAAAAACCAAAAGGGTCAAATTCGACAGACACATAATTATTGCTAGTGAATTTTCTAACGGAGATTAAATTTTTAATGATGTTAGGTGTGTATAGGACGTGGTTTAGGGAGAGAGGCGGGTGTGGATGTTTGGTGTGTGTGTTACCGTAACCTTAAATTGGAATGCGATGACCATTGCCGACAGTAATAAATTGAGGACACTTTAACCGATGTAGTTGAGATAGGTTACCTGACGATCGGGTGAGGTGAGATGTGGCTCCGGTGTCCATGTATCAATTGTCGTCGGGCTGTTGAAGGTTCACGGTGGTGTTGGCCTGGCACAAATCAGTCGGGGATAGACTGCTGTCTTCTTCTTGGTGGTTGAGCCACTATTCTTTCTTTGGGTAGCAGTGGGCTCTTTATTCTTCTTTGGTTGCTTTGCCTGGTGGTGAGGCGAGGGCCCAGAGGCAAGTCGACCACTTTCTTTGGAACTAAACTCAGACATTACGTGCGGGCATGCGGCGAGGCCCGATTCTGCTGGTTGGGCCCACTTCTTCTGCTTTGGTTGTACCCTGCTGCTTCTTTGGTTCGATTTCTTTATCCGATGTTTTGGCACATTTCTGCTGCTTTGGTTGCGTTGGCCCTTTCCGCGACCCTTGTCTTTGTTGTTGTGACCTCTGTCGCCACGACCTCCGCCACTGGCCTGCTGCTGCTGCTGATGGACTTGTTGCTGCTGGCCACAGGTGTTGTCATCCCGTCAACGGCTAATGCCTTTTGATTATGTTCCTCTTATTTATCACGTTTATTTTCTTCCAACAATAGTTGTGAACGTGCCTTGTTGAAACTTGGGAGAGGGTCGGCTTGTTGAATCATTGTTGCGAGTGTGTCATATTCACGTTTCGGTAAACCCGCAACAAGTTGAAACACCATCTTGGTTTCTGAAACAGAAGTCCCGACGTTGGATAGTTGATCGGTGATGAGTTTCAGTTGCTTACAATATTCGGACATATTGTTAAAGTTCTCGAGGCGGGTATTGTTGAATTGCTCTTCTAAATACACGGCCCGAGTATTTTTATTGTCCTGAAAGATTTCTTCTAGCCGGACCCAAAGTTCACGTGCCGTAGCACCTATTTTCATGATAGTGCACAATAGGTCTTTGGAGATGGTGCCGTAGATTCATTGTTTGACGATGGCGTCAAGACGACGCCAGATTGAGTCTGTAACATCGGTGGGACGAGGAACAAATTCGTCAATATGATCGAGCACGTTGTATGCACATGCATGAATGTAGAATAGTTCCATCCACATGGAATATTGACAGTCTTCTTGATAAAAAATTATAGGGATAAAATTCTTGATGTTGTTAACGGCGAATACTGGATGAAAAGAAGATATTGCACGTTAAGAGGGCTTGTCAAGTGTGCCTGTGGATGAACCGGAATTTGTAGGGGAAGACATGGTGGCTGCCTTGAAGCTGTTTCAGCCGAGGGAAAAACCAGAAAAAAACAAACAAAACACTGCTGTTTTTGGCCGAGAAAGTGGGGATTGGCCGAGAGTTTTCTGGTTTGGCCGAGAGAGGGAGGGAGAAAGGAGAAGAGTAGGGTTTAGGTTTTAGGCTCTTGATACCATGAAAGACAGAATAATTCCCCTTAGGGATTCCTTTCATTATTCACAATATATATAGCTGTACAAAGGTTGATTCCTAATATGGTACGAACCCTAACTTATCTTACAAAGGTTAATTCCTAATATAATTAGAATCCTAAGTTACCTTAAATATACATCTATTATAATTACAAAATATACAGAGAATATTCGCTAATAGGAAATAAGGCTATACGTCACTCACATGTTCTTAACTTCATTTCTACATAAACTAAGTATTTAAATTTATTCATTAAAGGACATTTTTATCTTTCTCAGATGGATTACAATGTATGTTTTAAATTTATAAAATATGTTACTTTTAATAAGATCAAGGTTCTATGAATCTTCTTCTGAAATAATATGAAGTAATTCTCCTTTGGATATTTACGGTAGATCCATTTGGTCCAAAATAATTATTCAACTAAAAAAATAGTTAATCACTCCTAAGTATTATTCAATTAATACTATTTAGTGACAGATTAGTAATGAATTATTAAAAAATAATATGTTATCTATGAGAAATTAAGCGATGAATTAAAGACGAAGCTATAGCTAGCTAATTTCATTTTGTTTGTAATGGATATTGCCCCGAAAACATTATGAATTCTAAATTTTGATTTTCCTTAGAGACTCATGACTTAGCCTAATGGTACACGATTTCAGTTACAATTTACAACTTTTGTACTTTTTGTTAGCAAGTCACGTTTCATATAGATTCATAGAAAAATTTGGATATTTTATTTAAGCTATTGCCTACATTGCATTGTTACTCTTCAGTTAATTGAACAAATATAAAATAGGGTCATTGTGATACAAACTCTCTCTCTTCTAAAGTATTTCTCTACCTTCTCTCTACAAAACAACAACAATAGCCGCATATTAATATGAAAAACAATCCATATATTAACTCCCAAATAATCCCTCCAAAACCTCCGGACAAATTTAATGAACATGCACATCCCGACAAGGAAGCTTCTTCTGAACACAGTTTTAAAAATAAACTCTTTTCCAATGAACAACAACATACTCAGTGAAATTCACAACGTGGATATGGGGAGGGTAAAGTGTACGCATACCTTATCTCTATTTTGGTAGGTAGAGCGGCTGTTTCCGAAAGACCCTCGGCTCAAAACAAAGCATAAGCACAAGCAAAGCAAGAGAACCGACCAGACCCGGACATGAAATTTAAAGTAGTATGAAAATGTTGATAAGAAAGGCGAATAAGCTATGATATAGCATTCTGAAAAAAAGAAGAAGCAGTAACTAACGCAGGTAAATAAGATAAACAACGTACACTAAAGAACATATAGCAGCACAAATCAAATGACATGGGACTATAAAGCAATACTGCGCCTACTAGTATGATAGGCCAGGCATGCCTACAATAATAACACTACAACTATTTAAAGTTAAGTAGGACTACACTCAACTACCTACTACCCTTCTACCCTAATCCGTGTCCTCCACAACCCCCTATCTAGGTCATGTCCTCAGTAAGTTGCACCTGCGCCATATCCCATCTAATCACCTCTCCCCAATACTTCTTTGGCCTACCTCTACCCCTCCTGAACCCGTCCATAGACAACCTCTCACACTTCCGCACTGGAGCATTTGTGTCTCTCCTCTACACATGCCCGAACCACCTCAACCTCGCTTCCCACATCTTATCCTCCACCGAGGCCACTCCCACTCTATCCCGGATATCATCATTTCTAATCATATCCCTTATTGTATGCCCACACATCCATCTCAGCATCCTCATCTCCGCGACTTTCAGCTTTTGGATGTGCGAAGTCTTGACTGGACAACACTCTGCCTCATACAACAAAGTCGGGCTAACCACCACCCTATAGAACTTGCCTTTAAGTTTTGGTGGCACCTTTTAATCGCACAAGACTTCAGATGCGGGCCTCTATTTCATCCACCCTGCACCAATATGATGTGTGACATCGTCATCAATCTCTCTATTCCCTTTGATAATAAACCCGAGGTACTTGAAGTTTTTTTTCTTTGGAATGACCTTAGTACCAAGCCTCACCTCTACGTCTGTCTCATGGTCGCTCCCATTACTGAACTTGCACTCCAAGTATTATGTCTTGGTCCTACTCAGCCTGAACCCTTTAGACTCCAGAGTCTGTCTCTAAACCTCCAGCTTAGCGTTCACTCCGCTGCGAGTCTCTTCAATCAGGATTATGTCTTCTGCGAATAACATACACCATGGCACCTCCCCTTGTATTTATCGCGTTAGTCCATCCATCACCAAGGCAAATAAGAATGGGCTAAGAGTTGATCCATGGTGCAACTCCATCATCACTGCAAAGTTCTCCGAGTCTCCTCTTACAACCCGTACCATGGTCTAGGCTCCATCATACATATCTTTGATCGCCCTAGTGTACGCTATAGATACATCTCTAACCTCTAAACATCTCCATAGAACCTCCCTAGGGACTTTGTCGTATGCCTTATCGAGGTCGATTAAAACCATATGTAAGTCTATCTTCCTCTCCTTATACTGCTTCACCAACCTCCTAATAAGATGAATGACTTTTGTAGTCAAACGCCCCAGCATGAATCCAAACTGGTTCGAAAAATTAGACACGCCTCTTCTCACCCTCATCTCCACGACCCTTTTCCAAACTTTCATAGTGTGGCTTAGCAGCTTGATACCCTATAGTTGTTGTAATTCTGAATGTCACATTTGTTCTTGTACGAGGGAATTTTTTTCAATGAACCAATTATTAATATTGGCATGGATACTTATGAAGAATAGATGGCGTCACCCAATCCCACCTCCCTCGATGAAAATGGGGTTCATAGCCTAATAAATGGCATTAAATCCATCCATCTCTCCAAGGAGGAAACAGACCGTTTACATTCTTCATGGAAATTCTCTCTAATAATCAAGATTATTGGGAAGAGAATAGTCCACCACTATTTAAAGGCTAAAATTCAGGAATTATGGAAACCTTTGGAGAACTTTCTGCTAATAGATATGGGTTGTGAAATTTTCTAAGGAAGAATAAATGGTTAATGTTCTCAAGAATCCACCATGGTTCGTTCATGGCCACTTTCTTTCTGTCAAAAAGTGGGAGCCAAATTTTATTCTAGGTGAAGCCAGACTAACACATTCAGCTGTATGGGTCCGCCTTCCTACACTGCCAAATGAGCTTCACGGCGGTGCGTTACTAAAAAAAAAACGGTAATGCTATTGAAAAACTATTTATAGTGGATGCCTGTACTAGTTCCACTCTACGTGGTAGATATGCTCGTCTATGTATTCAGGTGCCACTCGAAGTTCCAGTAGTCACTTGAGTATAGATTGGGTCTCATATCCAAAAAAATATGTTTATGAAAGAGAGGGATTCCTCTGTAAAAATTGCGGTCGATTGGAACACACCCAAGGAAAATGTCCCCATCCAGTAACAATCACTAAAGAAAATGTAGAAGATCAAGTTCCTATATCTGTTATGTTGGATACATCTGGTAAAGCATATAGTACTACTACTGAATGGCAAATAGTGTCTTTTATTAACAAACTAAAGGGCTCTCCTAAAAGTCGTGAGCAGAACAGTGCAGCACATCATCAACAACCTAAATCGAAAGCACCAAGTAATAGGGAGCAGGGTAATGAACACGCTCTACAACAATCAAGAACACAATCTGACAAGCAGTGTATAAACATTAAAATCTTTTCGGCAAATTCAAGTAAATTTTAATCTTAACAAAAGCTAGTGTTTAAATCGGTTAATTCTTCCCCCTCACCTTCTCATACTCAGACTATTAAAGGGAAAATAAAGTTTTTATTAATACTTCTAGTAAAAGAACTAATCGAAATATTACTCCTTTAGCTAAATCTGCTAATATTAATCCCAACTCCTTAAATATCCACAATATGATACCAATATACAAAGAAACGAAGAAGATAATTTGATCTATTATTCTAATCAATTTTTAGTTCTCCCGGAACTGGAAGAAAGCTCATTTGAGCCATCCTTTGCTACTGGAAAATCTAATACAACCAAGGGAACCCTAAAACAAACTTCGCGAAATGTGTCCCACGCCAACCCTAACGACAGCTCACCCTACACCAGCCTTAACCAAGCTTTCTTTCCTAGGATAGACGTGGAACATATAGAAAACTTGATCCCCAATCAAACCCACATATGGCTTTCAACATTGGACAAATGGATCAAGCAGCTGGCTAAGTGGACATGCAAATAGACTCTCAAAATATAAGAAAAAATATTTCATCACAAAACACTCCTTTAAATCACTCCAATACCATGCAAATCATATCCAACCACCAGGATTTGCAATTATTGAATTTACTACAACACTCTTCTTCCTCCTTGACACGGATTAGGATTGAAGGGTAGTAGGTAGTCGAGCGTAGTCTTACTTACGCTAAGAAAATGATAGTTGTAGTGTTATTACTGTAGGCCCGATTAGCATATCACACTTACAGGCGCATCATTGCTTTATAGTCCTGTTTAGTTTGATTTCTGCTGCTATGTGTTCCCTAGTGTACTTTGTTGATATTATTTATCTAAGTTAGCTACTGCTTCCTTTTGTCAGAATGCGCTACCATGGCGTATTCGATTTTGTTATCCGCATATTCATATTGTTTTAATTTCTTGTCTGGGTCTGACCGTTTTTCTTGCGTTGATTTACTTGTTTTACTTGTGATTATGCTTTGTCTTGAGTCTGAAAATAGTCGCTGTACCTACCAAGGTAGATGTAAGATATGTGTACACTCTACCCTCCCCAAATACCACATTGTGGGATTTCACTGAATATGTTGTTGTTGTTACTCTTCTTCCTCCTTATATCAAACTGAGTTTTCTCAATATGTAATGTCCTGTTCATCCACTAGACAGATGCAATCCTCCCCTACACTTAACCTACTAAATTCGTTCGTCTCCTTTTCCCATGAATAATCTTCGCCCACTACCCCCAGTTGCACGCCATCCCTTGGTGTTTGCAACTCAGCTAGTCCACCCTCTCCACCAATCCCAATCTTGGATAGAACAAGACTTACATGGCCAAGCACTCATTTTCACCATGGATATCAACGACGTGAACAGTATGATCATAATCCAAAATCTCAATTTTCTAGCACAACTAATTACGGAGGGGATGCACCTTAGCAATGGATAAGTAAATGAACTATCAATGGATGGCCAATATACTTGATCCATTAGCCCCTGCAATAGCCCCAGTTCTTTACAAAAATCTCCAACACTAGTGCAATCTACCCCCCCCCCCCCCCATTTCAACCCTCCCATGAACTTGAACCCTATTCTTCAACTACCCTTCTGCACTCCATAGAAGGTTATCAATGTGAATCCCCTATTCTTCCCGTGGCAACCAATTCTTATACCACCTCATGAACCACATTGACACTACCTTTTCCGGTACCACTACAAATCCAACCACCTCCTCAGTTCCCAGTCTAACTTCCCATGGAAATTCCTATTCCTCCACCAGATCAAGTGGAGAACTAGGAGTAAATCGAGGAGATTCCAAAAGGATTCTATACCAAAATCTCAACCCTCATGAATGCCTCTCTTATGATCTTTCCGGAGTGAGAGGACAAAAATATATTCACAACTATCCAGTGGCCCATGTGAAATGTTCATTCGATAGAGAAATATGTGGTAGTAATGACACCACCAACTGTAGGGGGTCGGTATTCCAATTTCGAGAGAGGAACATGCACTCCTAAATTACATAAAATGAATACAAAAAGTTTTTCGACAAACAAAAAAGATGAGACTTTTCATTATAACACACACCTATTTATATACATAGTTAATAGATGCCCACTACTTTCACTATGCTATTAGTGGAAGCGTAACCTCACATGATCGAATTATCCTTCCACTAACTCACAATAACAACTAACAACACCCACTAAAATAATGAATTAAAATAACTACTACTACCACTAATTAACTGATGCCTAAATAAGAGGACCCTTAAAGTTGAAAATCCTTGACCCAACTTGGAGCTTGCTGAATTCGTTTGGGCCTAGTGCTCAACTTATTACTTGGGCTTTGATGAAGGATAGAGTGTTGGTCCACATCAATTCCCTTCCCTTCAAAATGAGCCTTGTCCTTAAGGCCCATTGGATTAGTAATTTGTAGCTGGCTTTCACTAACAGAATCATTCATCTGCCCCCAATTAACGATCTGCTCGAACAAGTGAGGATGAGCTCATCAATTCCTTTGATTCCCAAGTCCGGTCAGCAGGTGAGAAATTTTCCCATTGAACCAAAACTTATTTTTTCTTTCTCCCTTCTTTCCAAACTGTGCGCTCCTCAACGATTGATTCAGGCTTCAGGTACAATTGCTCGTCCTCGATGATGCTTGGTAAATTCACAATTATGGTGGGTGTTTCTCCAAAGTGAGGTTTGAGGAGTGATATATGGAAAATGGGATGAATGCTACACCTATCTGGGAGGTCAAGCTCATACGCCACTGTGCCAATTTTTCATAGTACTCGAAACGACCTATAATATTTTTTTTGAGAGCTTGGTGGAATCGTGGTGGTGTAGAGTCACTTGTCTATAGGCGCAGAGTTTAACATAAAACTAGTCCCCTACGGTAAATTCCTTTGCCACTCATTTTTTTTTGCTTGGGCTTCTATTTGTTGACGGGTTTTATGGAGAGCTTCTTTAAGTTTGGCTAGGAGGTTGTTTCTGTGGGTGAGAGTTGAGTCGATGGCCGCATTTTGGGAGTTCTCAGGTAGATATTGAGTAGTTATTGGTGGAGGGTGGCCGTATAGGGCTTGGAAGAGGGTGGTTTTGATGGCCGTATGGTGTCTTTGTTATACCAATATTCCGCTAGAGCTAAGTACCTAGTCCAATTGTGGGGTTCGTTACTGACAAAGCAACGTAGATAACTTTGGAGGCTGCGATTAATGACTTTGGTTTTCCCGTCCGTCTCCGGATGGTACACACTACTGTAAGCTAATTTAGTACCCAACTGTGAGGAGAGTTCTTGCCAAAACTTGCTTAGAAACAACGAGTCTCGATCCGAAACTACGATTTTGGGTAATCCATGAAGTTTGTAAATGTTAGTGAGGAATATAGAAGCTAGGTATGAAGCTGTGTATTTGGTGGGTAATGCTATAAAATGAGCGAATTTGGTTAATCGGTCAACAATCACCCAAACAACAGTTTTGCCAGATGACATGGGAAGGTGAGTTATAAAATCCATACTTATGTCTTCCCATACTTGATTTGGTATGGGAAGAGGTTGGAGTAGGCCGTAAGGTTTGTGGTTTAATGCTTTGTTTTGTTGGCAAATGGAAAAGTTGTGCACAAATTGCTCAATTTGTTTCCTCATTGCAGGCCACGCAAACGCAGCCGATATGCGACTTAAAGTTGCCTTAACTCCCGAATGGCCACCACAGGGAGAAGAATGATATTCTTCTATTAGTTGTGATTGTATCCCTGTTTTATCAGGTATATATAATTTCTTATCGAGAAAAACCAAACCATCATGTACCTTAAACTTTTCATTGACCCCTGATTTTGATGTGATTTTGGTCAAGAACTTCGTTCCGGCTTTAGTGGTAGCATAGAAATCCTTCATTTGCGTCAACTAGGGAACATTGGGTCCTGAAATATGGGCAAAATGGGGCTGCTCAACCCGAGATAAAGCATCCGCGACTTGATTTTCCCGCTCGGGCTTGTATCGAATTTCATACTCGAAACCGATCAATTTCGTGAGCCATTTTTGTTGTTCCGGTGTTTGAATTGCTTGAGAAAGTAAGTTTCGTATGCTCCTGTGATCCGTATAGTTAATAAACTTTCTTCCAAGAAAATAATGCCTCCACTTTTTGATCGCTTCAGTAATATCATATAGTTCTCTTGTGTAGGTGGAGGCTGCTTGCATACGAGGCACTAGTTTCTTGCTGAAAAAGGCCAGAGGGTGGTCTAATTGAGACAAGACTGCACCAATGGCAACACTGCTAGCATCCGTCGTGACTTCGAATTCTTTTACAAAACCGGGAAGAGTAAGAACCGGGAGGGTGGTCATGCATTCTTTCAATTTCCTGAATGCTTTTGTGGCCTTACTATTGTAACACCCCGTACTTTCGGGCGATGGGTTATGCATATAGACATATGCAATAAAGAGCTTAGTATATAAAAGGATGATGTCCCAAATTAATTTAGAACTTACCAAGTGGGGACAACAATGATCGGCTAATTGATAAATTATAGTAAGGGACAACAAGGATCGACTAATTGTTAAATTAGAGTGGGGGACAAGATTAGTGGGAATAATTACGTGTAGCATGAATTAGTGACAACAAATCCACTAAAGTGCATGCAAATTAGGAGTGGTGTTACGTGTTAGTAGATAAGATTATGGGGGGGGGGGTTGTATTAAATTGATAGATGACATATGTTAAGGAGGAGCAGTACCTCAGTTCGTAACATTTAATGGGATGAAACATCAGCTGGCCAACATGTAATCTTATACCAAAACATTTCAGCAAATGCCCCTTCTGTTTCACGAAAGTTAGAGCCAAATTAGAGAAACTTTCTCATTAGTTTTAGGCATAGCACCCTTTGTTAGTTAAGATAGACAATTAAATATTAGCAAATGTGAGCAGAAAAATTGGTGCAGTTCATGGAAGTTAATGGGTGTTAGCAAACAACAAGAAAAACACGGTCCATAAGTCATATTGAATTCCATTTTTTGAGTTGGTTCATTCGTGTTTAAGGTTAGGTGCTATACGAACTACTTGAGTTCTATTATTAACGGATTGACGAAGGTATGTTAAGGCAAATCCTTATTTCTTTGGGCATGTTCTAAATTACGTAACGTAACCGTAATATTGTTTCATAAATTATTCTACTCTTGGTAGTTAAGAATGTTCATGTTATTCATTCATATGTTAAAATATGTCTAAATATGTTTTTAAATCCTTATTGAGGTATATAGGAAATATGTTAATATTCCCAATGTTAGCCGAATGTGCAAGGATATTATGTCACTCAGATAAACTTAGAATGTTTTATTGTCATTCATGCATTTTTATTCATGTGTTACCCTGGACCATATTTTGAGAATGGGAAAAGTGATACAACGTTATATACGCAACCACCTGATCAGCTGGTATATGATGATGATTATGCCAAAGAGGCCAATATGATATGATGTCCACAGAGGCTAAAGTGTGACATTGTTATTTACGCATATGTATATGTATACCACATTGTGCATGACATTTAGGCATATTATGGCCCTCAGAGGCATTCACAACTGGTCGACCGTTTCTGTCTCAGTTTATTTTTATATCCCTGTTATGCTATTTTTCATGCCTGACATACTCGGTACATCAGTCGTACTGATGTCCCTTTTGTCGGGGATGCTGCGTTTCATGCCCGTAGGTTCGCGTAGGCAAGGTGACGATCCATACTAGTAGGTTGCTGACTCAGCAGATAGTGGAGTACTCCCCTTATTTCAGAGTGTCGGTCTAATCTCGGTATAATATTTTTGCATGTATATATAGGTATGACGGGGCCCTGGCCAGACCTTATTGTATTGCGTACTCTTTTAGAGGCTTGTAGACACTATCTTGTGTATGACAGTCATGTATGACTTTGTCGGCCTTAGTATGTATGTATGCATGAGTTGAGTCTTTCTGTTGGTAAGATTTTTGTCACGACCCAAACCAGAGGGCCGCGACATGCATCCAGACCCTACCCGACGGGCACCACAGACATACTCCACCCTTAAACATATTCAAAAATGAACTGTGCCGTGATAGATTATATAAAATTTCATCCCAAAAGCCCCAACTTATCCATTTATATACCAAGGCCGACAAGGCCTTACATGACAACTAACCACAAGACACCTATATAAAAACCTTTAAAGAGTAAAACATACCGCGACCAGATCGCGACTCCGAAACAAATAGAGTGCTCCGAATATCAGCTGAACCAGCAACATACTAGTGTGAACCATCACCCTTTCAATATGAACCTGCAGGCATAAAACGCAGCGTCCCCCGACAACAGGGACGACAATACGACTGATGTACTGAGTATGTCATACATAAGAAATAACATAGTAGAGATATATCATAGTCTGAAACAGAAACTCAGTAAATGCCTCTGAGGGCCCTAATACACATGCCTAAATGTTATACACAATGCAATATACATATACATCAGCCTCTTCAGGCATCTCTCTTACCATAACAGCCTCTGTGGGCATCATACCATATATTGGTAAGCGAATGTATGCATGATGCGAATGCGGTATATATATATATATATATATATGTATGTATGTTAGTGTTGCGGATTGTGCAACCCGTCCCAATATATGTTAGTGTTGTAGATCGTGCAACCCGTCCTAATAAGCCACATAGGAATCACATCATCACATCATATTGGCCTCTTAGGGCTCTTTTGTGATAGTTTGTACCAGTTGCAGGTGGTGTGCGTATATAACGCGTTTCCCTTTCCCCATATCCCCTATATATATAATATTTACCATATAGTAATGTGCATAGCATAAGTGGTCCAGGGTAATATAGGAATGCAATGCAAATGAAAATGCATGAATGACTGTAAAATACGCAGAATGACATAATAGCCTTTACACCGTTGGTTAACATTGGGAACATCAACTTTTCCCGTATGCCTCAATAAGGTCTTAGAAACATACTTAGACATGCTTTTAGCATAAGAATTAATAACATGATCATTCCTAACTACTAAGAGTAGAGTGTCTTATGGAGCAACATGATGATTCTATTCCGTACATAGAATTATGCCAAAAGAAAAGAATGAATTGCCTTCACATACCTCGTTGTCGAATTTATCTAAGTTCTCACGGGTTCTTGTAAGCTCTAGGAATGATTATTTCTTTAGGAGCAGCGACGAACGTCGTCGGACAATCCCTTACCCCAAACCAGATTCCGACAATCAGAAAGCAGGACCCAAAATCGATTCGCGCATGAATCTTTTTGAATTCAAGGTTCTTGTTTAGCTTCTGAGTTTCTAGGCTTGTTTAAGGCTTCGGTTCTACTGGAATTAAAGTCCAGAACACATTGAATTCTCCCTTCTTGATTGAACGAGAACCTGCAGACAATCCCCCAATTTTGGTTGAGGATTCCAGAGGGTCATCACTGAGATTACTCCTTCTGATTTTGAGGTGTATAATCTCTCCTTAGAGAAAGAGTTCTACAGAAATTGAAGGAGATATAAGGTTCTGTAGAAGAAAAGATGGCATGTGTGGAGTCTGGTGAAACTTTAATGCTGCCAGCGATCGTTTTCTTAAACTGAGTTACTGCACCATTGTTTATAAGACAACACGTAATATTTCACTGAAATTGGTCCTCCGCCTATAATTAATTAATTATACACGCAACTAAATTTTCGATCCTGATTCACTTAAATCCCGACGACTTATATAATCTTCTTATACCTAATGTCACAATTCCTGTAATATGACACTAGTCTATAGCCTCTTTGGGGATATAAAATTATTATTATTACTCCCCGTCATCGCACTTATTAAATACAAAATTATTTCAGGATCACGTCTTTTTATATACTAATTTTCTTATTAGTATATGCCGGTACAACATAAACTTCTCGGGTTTGGGTATACTTGCCTACGTTTATGTGTTCAACCGTTACCCGAAAATACGGGGTGTTACAATTTTACACGGCTTCTCACTAGTTTATAATTTTTATATGTCAACAGGGTAATGGGTGACGGCCCTTGTGTCCCGTGTTTAATTATGAAAAGATGTTGACGGTATGATTAGTGGTACTCGTCAGGTAAGGTCCGGGTGCCCGTCATGACCATCCGGTTTGGGTCGTGACAACTATTCCATGAAAACTCCCTTTTTTTTGACAAGTCAGTGAGAGGCGAAGCAAAAGATGCATAATTTCGCACGAACCGCCGATAATATCCGGTAAGGCCTAGAAATCTCCTTAAAGCTGTAATTGTGGAAGGTGTGGGCCATTCCAAAATGGCCTGTATTTTATCTGGATCCACACTTACCCCGTCGCTGGAAATTATATGCCCTATATAATGAACCTGTTTCTCTCCAAATAGACATTTTGAAAATTTGGCATAATACTTATGAGTGGAGAGTAAGGAAAAGACCTTGGAGAGGTGTTCCATGTGCTCAGCCCATCCGGTACTATAAATAAGTATGTCGTCAATGAAAACCAGTACAAATCACTTCAATTGTTTCCGAAATAAATCGTTCATCGCTACCTGAAAGGTGGAAGAAGCATTGGACAGTCCAAATGGCATCACTGTAAATTCGTAATGTCCGTCACATGTCCGGAAAGTTGTTTTGTGCACATCTTGAGGATCCATCCGAATTTGGTGGTATCCACCCAAGACTTGTGTCAAGTGGATTCAAGTACTTCCATATATCAGAATTTAAAGTTATTTTTTCTTATATAGACAGTTAAATTTTCGGACGGTTCAATTGAACTACTTGGCACCACGTAGGTTCGCTCCTAGCCATATCAGGGTATAGCATGACTATCTTTAACTGTCAAGACAGAAATATTAGTTTTTTGTTTTTCTTTTTGAATCTTTACATCTATTATTATTTCTAGTCGTTCATTGGGATGGTTGATTTTATACATCAATTGTTACTCTAGATGCTTAATTAGGGTGTAAGATTCTTTCTATTCTTCAATTTATGTTGTAATTATTTTCATTAGAAAAGTTTTTACTTATTATTCCTCTTGCTTGTATCCCGAATTGCACCATTCTTGCTTGGCGAGTGGCGACTTAGGTTTGATTCCATGCTTCACCTTATAGTTATAAGTTCCTCTGAACTTTCATTTATACAATTTTATAATTCCGAAAAGTAAATTAGAGAGAATTAGCAACAGTGAAATGTGAAGAGAATCCAATTATTAACAATGCAAAAGTTTAAACATAGAGCCATATTTAGTGTTTGCCTTGATTTTCTACTTTATAAAATTACTTTTTTGGTGGAAAATAACTTTTATATTTATGTTTTTTTGGAGAAAAAGTTTTGCCCTTTTATAAACTTAGGATTTTTCCTTCTCATACCACAGTTTAATAGCATAGCCTTGTTTAGGAGGGATTAGTTTCTCTATAATAATTGTTATATTTTTTTTATGTCAATTGACCAAAACATGTTATAATATTCTCTTTTGATTAATTTTAATTTTGTTCATGTTATTATCGTTCTAGGTTTAATTATTAGCTTCCGCATGATGCCCTATTATTTTTATCTCAACACTATGTGATCTCTTGTGAGAGGTACGACATTAATCTAGAGTCATCAAAGAGAAATTAGCTCTAACTAACAACTCGAACATTCATGTTAATATTAGCAGAACCTTATGTTAAATATACTAAATATACATAAGATATACACGTTATGAACATGTATATCCTATGTATATTTAGTCTCGGTCTCAGTTTTATCATTCTTGTACACAGTTTTGTATAGTTGTAGTGTACCGATTCGGAACAAATTGTACCATAATTAGAATTGTATATTACCATAATTATAGGATCATTGTACAAGTTGAATAGAGTTTTGGGAATAGAATAGGAATAGGATTTTCCTATTATGGAAATTGTAAATTGTATATATACTCTTTCATTAATGAGAATAATCAAGAGATTATTTCTTTCATGGTATCAAGAGCCTAGGTTAATTTCTCACAATTTTTTTCGTCCACCTTGCTCATCGAATTCCGACGTCCCTTCCCCGAAATTGCCGTCGGTGGCCTTTCTTCTTTTTTTGTGTGTTTTATTGTTTCTTCTCAAAACACCAATTGTTCTTTCGTTATGTCGACGTCAAAGAACACGTTTCATCCTGCCCTGGTTGTTTCTAACATCAAGAATCACATCCCTCTTATTCTTGAAATAGAAAATGTCCAATACGCGACATGGGCCAAGTTGTCAAAATTCAAGCTTGCTCGCATCAAGTCATCCATCACATAATCCCTACGGCTCCTGAGGATACGGAAGTGCCTCAACGCGAGGATGATCCTAAGTTATGGACAACTCTTGATGCCATAGTTCTTCAATGGATTTACTTCACTATCTCTACTGACCTATTGCAGACGATTATTGAGCTAGACGCTACAGTGATGGCTGCTTGGGATAGGCTGCGTGACATATTCCAAGATAATAAAAATTCTAGAGTTGTTACCCTTGAGCAGGAATTTCCCACGTCAACATTTAAAATTTCCCGAATGTTTCAGCTTATTGCAAAAGGTTGAAAGAATTGGTGGACCAACTCCGCAACGTTGGTGCGCCCGTTAGTGAAGAACGTCTCGTGCTATAGATGGTTGCTGGCCTGTCCGAGGCCTATGGTGGCGTTGGAACTCTCCTTCGTCAAAGTGACCCTCTCCCAAAGTTCTATAAGGCCCGCTCCATGCTTACTTTAGAAGAAGTTGGTTTGGCTAAGAAGGCGGCTACCGGGACTAATCCTGTGGCCATGATGAGTTCCTCCACAAATTCTCCAGATTTTGTTGATAATTCCAGCCAAAAACGTGGTCACGGTGGCGGCAAGAATAGTCGAAAAAATAATGGCAAAAATCATGGGGGCAAACGCGGTAGTTCTGGCAATGGTGGCGATGGACATAATTCGGGAAGTGGGCCCCAAGAAGCCTGGTCCCAGCAGTGGACCTCCTCGCCATGGGGCTGGGCCGGTAACCCATGGCCCAACAGTCCCTACGGTCAGCCAACGAATTGGGCCCAGATGCCACAACAGTTTTGGCCCACTGCCTAGTTTCCACAACGGCTCACTATTTTTGCTCCAGCCCCAGCCCCAGCCCAGGGCTACAGTAGTAGTTCCAGTCAGCAGGGAGGCAGTTTTGGGCCCCACCAGGCCTATTACACAGCGGGCCCAACCCCGTCCAACATTGAAACCGCGATGCACACGCTTGGATTGAATCCTCCGGACCCGAATTGGTACATGAACACATGCGCCACTACTCACATGACGTCAGACCCAGGTACTCTCTCGTCTTATTCCAATTTAAGCAACACTCGTGGTAAAATTATTGGTAATGGTAATTCAATTCCAATTTGTGGTTATGGTCATAAAACATTGTCTCCCCTCATCCACCCCTTATTCTGAAAAATACCATTCATGCCCCTAAACTAATTAAAAATTTGGTGTCTGTCCGTAAATTCACCACTGATAATTCCGTTTCTGTTGAATTTGATCCGTTTGGGTTTTCTGTGAAGGATTTCAAGACGGGGAGTCCTCTCACGAGGTGTGATAGTAGGGGAGATCTTTATCTTATCACAACATGTTTCAGTCTTTTGAGTCAAGCCTTACAGTCAGCTTTTGCCGCGTTTGCTCCTTCCTTGTGGCATGCTCGTCTTGGTCATCTGATGTCGTCTATTTTATCTTCATTAGAGAAAAATAGTTTTATTTCATGTAAGGGTATGCGTAGTACTCCGAATTGTCAATCTTGTTCTTTAGGAAAAAATATTAAGTTGCCATTTGAAGACTCTAATTCTCATACTTTAATGCCATTTGATATTATTCATAGTGATTTATGGATGTCTCATGTTCTTAGTTCATTGGGTCATCGGTATTATGTTCTTTTTTTGGATGATTATTCTAAATTTTTATGGACTTTTCCAATAGCGAAAAAATCTCAAGTTTTTTTCACCTTCTTAAAATTTAGAGCCTTCATTAAAATCCAATTTGAACGGGAAATAAAGAATATTCAATGTGACAATGACAAAGAATATGATAATGAGGTCTTTCGGGAATTTTGTGCCAATAATGGATTAAATTTTCATTTTTCTTGCCCACATACGTCTTCACAAAATGGGAAAGCCGAACGTAAGATTCGTACCATTAATAACATTATCCGAACTTTATTGATTCATGCTTCCGTACCCCCTTCGTTTTGGCATCATGCTCTACAAATGGCTACATATCTCCTTAAGATTCTTCCTTCCCAAGGTTTGACATATTCATCCCCCCTTCAAATTTTATATAATAAGACTCCTTCGTATTCACATCTTAGGGTCTTTGAGTGCTTATGTTATCCTTTATTTCCATCCACCACAATTAACAAACTTTAGGCCCGGTCTACTCCGTGTGTTTTTTTGGGTTTTCCGTCTAATCATCATGGTTACAAATGTTTTGATTTATCCTCTAATAAAATTATCATTAGTCGCCATGTAGTTTGATGAATCTCATATATCGTCGTGGTTCTTCCTTGGCTTATATACTATTATATGTGGATGATATTATCTTGACTGCCTCTTCCGATGCCTTACGCCAGTCTATCATGACAATGCTCAGTTATGAGTTTGCTATGAAAGACTTGGGGCCATTGAGTTATTTTTTGGGGATTGCTGTCACTCGTCATGTAGGTGGATTGTTCTTATCACAGAGGAAGTATGCAGCCGAGATCATTGAAAGGACTGGGATGTCATCCTGTAAGTCCACTTCTACTCCAGTTGATACTAAACCCAAATTGGGTGCTGCAGCTGGCTCCCCTTACGAGGATCTGACCCAATATTGCAGTCTTGCAGGGTCCTTTCAGTATCTTACGTTCACGAGACTAGATATTACATATGCCGCACAACATGTGTGTTTGTTTATGCATGATCCCAGGGTTGAGCATATGAATGCACTCAAACGTATTATTCGGTACATCCAGGGGACACTTGACTATGGCTTGCATTTATATCTGTCATCGACGTCTACACTTGTCTCGTGTAATCGATGCCGATCGGGTGGTCGTTCCCGGACACCGCACGGCCCACGTCTGGCTATTGTATGTTTCTTGGTAATAACTTGGTCTCCTGGTCTGCGAAACGTCAGTCGACTTTGTCCCGCTCCAGTGCCGAGACTGAGTATTGAGGGGTAGCTAATGTGGTCTCTGAATCATGTTGGTTACGTAATTTGCTGTTAGAACTTCATTGTCCTATTCAGAAAACGACCTTGGTTTATTGTGATAATGTTAGTACCATCTATCTGTCTGGTAATCCGGTTCAGCACTAGCGCACTAAACATATCGAGATGGACATTCACTTTGTTCGCGAAAAGCTTGCGCGTGGTCAAGTACGCGTCTGCCATGTCCCTTCCAGGTATCAAATTGCAGACATCTTTACAAAGGGTCTTCCCTCGGTCATTTTTGAAGATTTTTGAGACAGTCTCAGCGTCCGAAGATCGCCCACTATGACTGCGGGGGTGTGTTAAATATACTAAATATACATAATATATACACATTATGCACATGTATATCCTATGTATATTTAGTCTCAGTTAGTCTCGGTTTTATCATTCTTGTACACGGTTTTGTATAGTTGTAGTGTACCAATTTGGGACAAATTGTACTATAATTAGAATTGTATATTTACCATAATTATAGGATCATTGTACAAGTAGAATATGATTTTGGGAATAGAATAGGAACATGATTTTCCTATTATGAAAATTATAAATTGTATATATATACTCTTTCATTAATGAGAATAATCAAGAGATTATTTCTTTCACCGTATTACAAGGTGCATAAAATAATAAATTTGAGAATAAGAAAAAATAAAAAACACACATACTCTTCTTGAGAGTTAGAGCTAATATTAATTTTCAAAGAACATGCAACTCTAGCTTGAGACCTGTAAAGCAGCCTTGTTTGTTTGTTGAGATGAAGTAGTAAGATCCAGATTTGTCAAGAGTAATTGAAGTACGGCCACTGTTATCCTTGTAGAAAGTTTTGACACTTTCACAAAGTGCATAGCTTGAAATATCCACTGATGCCACATCTATGACTTTTGGGGCGTAGAAGAAATCTGTCGACAAATAGAGGGTGTTAAATTAGGTTGTCTAATAGTCTAAAACTTCATGACAATGTCAATAAATATTATTGTATTTGTTAACAAGTACTACGTACTATGACGGGCAGTGTTGACAGCTATAAAATTTAAGATAAAAAGATTTTTGAACGTGTTTGCGTTAACATGATATGACATTTTGAGGTTATAAAATCATACTCCAATCGTTTCAGGTTGTAAAATCATACTCCAACCGTTTCAATTAATATGAACCTTTTCGTAGTTCGATGGTCAAATTTTATAATTTTAATCTTAATTTTGACATAAATTTTTTAAGTTTGTAAAAATAAAAATTTATATATTTAAAAACTATATTAAAAATACTATAAGTCATGATAATTTATAATTTAAATAATTTTAAAAACATGAAAGGAAATATGATCATAGAACCACCTCATAGATTTTCAATAGTAACGGATTCACATAAATTGAAATACTATGATAAAAGGGTATGTTTGTTAGGACGAAACAGAAATAAGTCATTTTCTGCCCATCATACACCAAAAAGATGACTTTCACCGTTTATGTATGTCTTCGATAATTCATTTTAAATAGTTTCTAAATTTTAAAGAGCATTAGACTGTAAAATAAATTACCTTCTGAAAACTAAAAATAAATATTTTCCCACATGCTAAATGAGAAATTTAAAATTCAACTATTTATAAATAAGAAGAGATATATTATTATTTTAAAAATAGATAAAAACAAAAAAAGTATCACATAAAATAAAATAAAATAAATACTCACGGAGAACATCTCCAACACGAAAGCTTTTCCCATAAGCCCATGGATGATAATCAACGCCTGGACTCCAACCTCTTTTATCCCCAACTACGTACTCATTTGCATAGCTTATTGGCATTGCGACACTCAAAATGAACAAAATGTACACAAGTACTGATTTTCCTGTTGAACTGGCCATTTTACTATGTGCTAGAGCTCTTTCTATTTTTCCTTTCTTCTAACAAAATTAAAAGAGATTGGAATATTAGAATAGAGATAGCGAATATGTTAAACATAGCATTAAGGTTTGTTTTTATAGAGATGTTGAAGAATCTTAGTTGCTATATTTTTAAATAAATGTTTCATTTCAAAATGTACCGCCTATGTTTGTTTATTGATCAACTCTGTCCACGTAAGTATTACTAAATTGGCTTCAATTATGAACTGGTTATAGCCAGCAGGACGATCACATTGAATAGCATGAAGATTCGCTAAAGACAACACATGTAGAGTTGAATTCAGAATTTGAACATTATGGATTCAAGTTAGAGAATTATATCATAAACATCCGATCTGATTTACTTTGATTCAACAAATATATTATTTATATTTATTTAGTGCATCTTTTCACAAATATACAAGATCTTGTAACCCTATGAAACGTATTGTCTGCTTAAGTCCAATAGAATTCATGGATTTGTCCTCTAACCTATGTTATCATCGAGCTCAAAAGAGTGTATACTATGTGAATTTGTATTCTGTCTTATACATCGATTTACTTTTCTCTCTTTCGGATGTGAAAATTATCTAAAGTATCATGTGCGCCTTACTTTCAACAGCTTATTAGCCTAAAAGTCTATTTGTACGGTCTTTTTCTTTAACCCCAAAAATAATATGAGCACTTTTTTCAGCAGATATACTGTTAAAAGTCCCACATCGGAAATGGAATGAGAACATGGACTTTTTATATGGACTTGGACAATCCTCACCCTACAAGCTAGATTTTTGGGTTGAGTTAGGCCCAAGATCCATTCATTACATGATATCAGAAGTCCAGGGAAAATTTTCCTTCTCCAAACCCTCTCTTCCGCCGCCCTACCTCTCGGATTCCGACCATCGGCCGCCGGTCGACTGACTCCTCCTTCCCAATTTTATTCAAAATCCCTAATTTTCCTCTTGTTCTTTTATCATGTCTACCACAAAGAATACGTTCCATCCTGCCCTTGCAGTCTCCAACATCAAGAACAACATTCCTCTCGTTCTTGAGATGGAAAACGTCCAATAAGCGATATGGGCGGAACTGTTCAAAGTTCACGCACGGTCTAATCGATTCCTTCATCACATCATCCCCCCGAAAACAGGCAAGGAGAAGGTGCCTACCACCGATGATG
The DNA here is from genome assembly GCA_029783415.1 of Anisodus acutangulus. NCBI lineage: Eukaryota > Viridiplantae > Streptophyta > Magnoliopsida > Solanales > Solanaceae > Anisodus > Anisodus acutangulus. The sequence continues at coordinate 49,814,719 of CM056493.1, read as the reverse complement.
AAATAGAGTTGTGGAAAACTCTTGATACTACGGTACTCCAGTGGATTTATTCCACTATATCTACGGACCTTCTGCATACTATTATTGAACCCGACGCCACGACAATGGAAGAATGGAATAGGTTGCGTGATATATTCCAAGATAACAAAAATTCTCATGCCGTGACCCTTGAGCAGGAATTCTCCCACATCAACATAGAGGATTTTCCGAATGTCTCTGCCTATTGTAAAAGGCTCAAGTAGTTGTTGGATCAACTCAAGAACGTTGGCGTGCCCGTCACGAACAATCGTCTTATTCTTCAGATGGTTGCAGGCCTCTCCGAGGCTTATAATGGCGTTGGGACGCTCCATCAACAAAGTAATCCTCTCCCGTCGTTCTACCAAACACGTTCCATGCTCACCTTAGAAGAAGCCGACTTGGCTAAAATGGTGGCAACTGGAGCTAATTTCGCCATGATAATGGCCACGTCCGATGACCCTCACTCATTCTTGGACAATTCTAGCCAAAACTGTAACAATAGTGGCGGCAAAAAGGGCCAAAATCGAAATATGGTGGTGAAAACTGCGGCGATGGCGGTGGTAGTAGCAATGGCGGTAGTGGCAGAGGATGTGGTGGCGCGGCGGTACCGGGCCGCAACACCATCGCCGCAGCCGGCAAGCACACCATGGCCGTGGGTCAATAGTGGACAGTGGCCCTCGCCACAATTTCCAAGATACCAAGCAGTGAGTTGGGCTAGGCCCAACAACCCCCAGCAATTTCAGCCGACCTCGCAGTCACGGACTAGGACGTGGTAGCAAGTTATCCTGCTTGGGCCTCGGCCTCACTGGCCGCAGCCTTGGGCAGTGCACCATGGCCGTGGGGCTGGGCTAGTGGACAATGGCCCTCGCCACAATTTCCAAGATACCAAGCAGTGAGTTGGGCTAGGCCCAACAACCCCCAGCAATTTCAGCCGACCTCGCAGTCACGGACTAGGACGTGGTAGCAAGTTATCCTGCTTGGGCCTCGGCCTCAACAGGCTTTCGCTGCTGCGGTCCCAGCGACGGTTCTGACTCCCATAGATATTGAGGTCGCGATGCATACACTTGGATTAAATCCTCCGAACGCAAATTGGTACATGGATATCGGGGCCACTTCTCATATAGCGTCCGCTCCAAGATTTCACGACGAGGATCCCTCCCACTATAGCAGTCTTGCATGGGCTCTTCAGTGTCTTACTTTCACGAGGCCCGATATTACTTATGCAGTATATCAAGTGTGTTTATTTATGCTTGATCCGAGGGACGAGCACATACATGCTCTTAAACGCATTGCGCGTTACATTTAGGGCACTCTTGATTATGGTCTACACTTATATCCATCATCTTTATCTACTCTCGTATCTTATACTGATGTTGATTGGGGTGGATGTCTAGATACCAGACGTTCGAAATTTGGTTATTGTATGTTTCTTGGTGATAACTTGGTCTCTTGGTCGGCTAAACGCTAGGCTACTTTATCGCGATCCAGTGCGGAGGCATAGTATCGAGGGGTAGCCAAAGTGGTGTCCGAGTCATGTTGGTTGCGTAATCTCCTATTAGAGCTTCACTTTCCTATTCAGAAAGCTACATTGGTTTACTGCGATAATGTTTGTGTGGTCTGTCTCTTTGGGAATACGGTCCAACATCAGCGCACTAAATATATTGAGATGGATATTCATTTTGTTCGCGAAAAGGTAGCTTGTGGACAAGTATGTGTCTTGCATGTCCCTTCACGGTACCAAATTGCTGATATCTTTACTAAAGGTCTTCCTTTGATTCTGTTTGAAGATTTTAGGGTCAGTCTTAGCGTACGACAACCGCCTGCTATGACTGAGAAGGTGTGATAGAATATACCGTGTATATTGGACTCAATATACACGGTGTTCCCTACTATGTATATCGTGTATATTTTTTCATATATACACAGTTTCCCCTCTTACCGTATTTGTAGAATTCTTGTACATGTGTAATTATGGTAGTAGTCTTGTATTAGAAAAATGTATTAGTCTTATATTATGAAAAGGTAGATTTAATTTTCATAATTAAATATTGTATATCATGTATATATACCTTTGACATTAGTGAAAATAAGCAGGGGATTATTCTTTACATGGTATCAGAGCCATGCCCATTCCGATTCTTTGTTCACCGATGTTGGCCCCCAAATTATATTGTCCACGCTCCAGTTAACGAGGTTTTGGTGTGCGGGGGAGTGTTAAGAGTTTCACATCGAAAATGGAATGAGAACATGAACTCCTTATATGGACTTGAACAATTATCACCCTACAAGCTAGCTTTTGGGGTTAAGTCAGCCAAGATCCATTCATTACATATACATTGTAATTCACATTTGCCATCGGTAAGATTTTGAAATATAGACATCTTCTTATTAAAAGACAATTAACTCCAAGAACCCAATTTGCCTATAAGCCAGCATTGCCACATGCTAGTTCTCTACTCTTCCTCAACAGGAATAATTAAGGACTTAGATTCTGGGTTTTACGACCAATTAGAAAAAAATAAAAAATAAAAAGGGCAATTCAGTGCAGTAAGCTTCCGTTATGCGCGGGGTTCGGGGAGGACCAGATCACGAATGTCTGCAAGAGACTGTTTTCACGGCTCGAACCCGTGACCTCTTAATCATATGACAACAACTTTACCGGTTACGTCAAGGCTGCCCTTCCCGAATGAATAAATTATGAAATTAGAAGAACGAAAAGAAAATCGATAGGATTTCCGGAATTTTTGGATCTCGTTATATATCCATGACAAGTTGAGTGTAGCATTGAGGGAAGCTTCCTTATTTTATAAGCCAAATGAAGGTGAAAAAATATATTAAGACGCGTCTTCTTTTTCAACAATTATTGTAATGTAATAATCTAAATTGCATTTGTTAATCAAATCAAAGCATGTGATAAAGTTAATGGCAATATTTGGATCTTGCCGTATATCTCGCAATGTGGTAACGCAGGAAGCTGGTAATACACTGAAGGACAATCTTATAGTTGCATTTTTAAAAATATCACTGGCAAATTGTCTGGTTAAGTGTTCCATCTTTCAACGAACAAACATGAAACAAAGTAATTTAATTTTTGAATTACTGTCAGTCTTGCTAGCCTTTAATGATGTTGTCGACTCACAAGTTCAGAGCAGTGTTTTAAAAGGCAGTTTCAGGACTCGCCCCGGGGCCAACTTCTAAGTTCAGAGCAGTGTTTTAAAAGGCTGTTTCAGGACTCGTTCCGGGGCTCGTCCCGGGGCAGGGCACTGGCAAAATGTCCTGGGGCTTAATTCCTGTGAGGCTTACGCCCTAAACACGCCTAACGCCCAACACTCTGGGCTCGCCTAATAGTTCTTACACAAATTAAATGTTAAATTCCTTAATTAAAATTGTTGACCCTCATAATTCTTTAACAAATGAATAATAATTAATAGTTTTTCATCTATAGAAATAATAAGCTTGGGTGTAACTCAAATAACAAGTCATAATATTGCAGATTTACTATTTGAGAACATCGTGAAGTTAAATATTATCACTTAATATTTCTTTTAAAAATGCATAGCCTAGTTGTATATTTTCACTTGTCATTGGTCTTTTGTCCCATGTATCAAAATTATCATATTTTATTATTTAGCTGTTTGAAAGTAATTTTATTTTTATTCATGATGGAGTTACGTTTTAATTATAATACTGATAAAGTTTATTGATTATTTGCTTATAGGGAGATAAAATGAATAGTATGATAGTGATATTGTTTTAAGAAATTGTGATTTTTTCATTATTTGAAAGTTAATATGTTAGAGTTGATTAGTATTTCATAATAATTTTTATTTCATTGTATTGTTTATACTTGTAAAATTATGTTATATATAATTACAAGTTGTAAGTGGTGTATAATGAATTGCTTTGATTAGTTTTTTTTTAGGATAGAACGCACGCACACAAACACACACACGCGCACGCACACACACACACATATTTATATATATATATATATATATATATATATATATATATATATATATATATATATATATATATATATATATATATATATATATATATATATATATATCATTTCTTTACAGTTTTTTTATTTTTTTATGTAACTTTACCTATTTTAAAATATTTACTGTAATTATATTATTTTATGAAATACTAAAAATTAAATACCGATGGGACTTACACCCCGTGCCTCAAGGCTGACGCCTCGCTGGGGCATATGTGAAATGCCTTGCCTTACGCCCCCGCTTTTTAAAATACTGGTTCAGAGTTATGACCTCTACAACATCTGATATCTAATCAAGAATTTTTACTAAGAAAATTCAAAATATAAATAAATAAACATACAAAAAGCTAATGGGACCAACATTTACTATATATACATAAAAAAAAAACATGACCTTATATGTAGAGAATAAAAAATAATTTTGACCCTATATATAATCTGTACCACTAACTGAGATGTCGTAGAGTCGATTGCCATAATAAACCCAACTGAGATTGGGGTCAATTCCGTGAGGAGTGAAGTATGTAGGGAGTCAAATATGACCTAAAAATTGATGGTCCGCCCTATCCGCTCAAAATCTTATGGATTGGCCACAAAATAATTTCATTTTGGACTAATTTTTAGTCTGCCCAACATAACCCATTTTTAAAATATCCTCCATTTTAGTCTAATACTAATCCAGTTCTAACCCATATGAAGAATCCCCTACTCTTTCACTCCCAACAGAAGCATTTAGCATCTTGAAAATTTGCTCATTGTTTTTTCTATGAGAAGAAGAGCTAGTGTAGATGAATTTTTTTACTTTACTATGAATTTCCAGAATCTAACATTTACTATCTGTTGATGTATATATAGTGTAACAATAATGAATCAAAGGGTATACTAGGAAGAACACTTCTTCTATATGTATGATTAAAATAGATCTCAAAAAAGCCTATGATTCTGTTGAATGGAACTTCCTATAGCAAGTTATGGAGGAGCTTGGATTCCAACTAAATTCAGTAACTGGATCATGGAGTGTGTCAAGACTGTCAATGGAGAACCTACTGCTCCTTTTGATGATGCTAAAAGTCTAAGACAAGGTATCCCAATTTCTCCTTTCTTAACTGGATTATATTGCTACACCAAAACAAACATGTTGGATGGTTAGGAAGATCATGGATGCTAGGGAACTATGGAACTATGGAACTAAATTGGGGGGCAAGAGCATTATCAGGCAGATCTATCTGCAACTACTTGAGCCAGCCCCTAGAGTTACCTGGAAATGCTTAATGTTCAGTATTAGTGAATATGTCCGAATATTCACAGTATATTTTGTAATTATGATAAATGTATATTTAAGGTAACTTAGAATTCTTATTGTATTAAGAATCAACTATTTAAGGTAAATTAGAATTTTTATTGTATTAGGAATCAACCTCTGTACAAAATATATATATTGTGAATAATGAAAGAAATCCCTAAGGGAAATTATTTTATCTTTCATTCAGAAATGATACAAGGGACAAAGCAATCTTCATTATGTGGCTTCAACTACAATCCAGACTACTCACCAGTGACAAGGCTAGTAGAATAGGGAATGGATATTGAGCATGACTGTATCTTCTGTCGAGCTTTTCTGGAAACAAACGAACACTTGTTTGTATTATGTCCCTTTGCAAGGAGCTTTATGGCAGAGAGTTCTCAAGTGGCTCAATAGGCAATCATATTGTGCTACAAAATGGAAGATGCATATGACTTGGGTCATCAACAATGCCAAAGGTCGATCCCAAACAGCCCACATTTTCAAAATGGTATATGAAGAGGTCATCCATGCTATATCGACGGAAAGGAACCAGAGAGTGTTACGGTTGACTTTTATGTGGAGGCATAAAAACTACTTAATAACTTGTGGACTCTTGAAATTTATTTTTTATTTAAAGTCGTCATCTAATTTATAAGGAAAATTAGGAAAACCATATTTTAAAGGATTTTTTCAAAAAATAAAAGAAAATCCTAAATTTAACTAGAGTTAGGGGTAAGGGTTCAAGTGATCCCGGAAAAGGGGTTAGGCACCCCGGTATTAAGAATCCGTAAAATACGATTCACATCGGGTCTTATATAATAAAAATTGATTTTATTACTTTAAAATGTTTACAATATTATAAAATATATATTGTCATTAAAAATTATTTTTCGCCAAAATATAGTTTTTTCACACAGCACTTTAAAAGTAGATAAATTCCTTTGAAAATTCTTTCTTTTGGAAAATGACTTCCTTTTGTTTTCATTTAAAAGAGATAGTAGAAAAATTGTTTTCTTTTAACCACTCATCTTGATAAAAATAGGGAATAAGAATATATATAACTCTTCCGAAATACCTTTTATTTAAAAGGAGAGGTCAACTAATATTCTTCTCTTTCCCCAAACTCGAATTTATAAAGAATTTTTCAATTATTGAAAGTAATGAAACTTGAGCTAAATACCATTAATTTTTTCAAGACTTTTCCCTCTTTTTCAAATAACTTAAGCCAAAATCTCCTCCTTTTATTTTTTGAAAGAAAACCAGGTTTAAGAAAGATCTCTTTTATTTATAAAATAATCCAAAAGGTTTAAAACTAACTTGTTTTCTAATTATTTGCAAACTAGTTTAAAGAGAGTTATTTAAAGGTATACATGTAACGGAATAACCCAAGCATTAAAACATTTAAAACACTTCCATTATTTATCCGAAAAAAATTATTCTTTTATTTTTAAAAGACTTAAAATGGAAACTCTATATAATTAAGTTCTACCCTATACGTTCCAATAATAATTAGCGTTTTACAAGTAATACGAATACAACACAATAGGATAGTAAAAATTAAAGAGACAAATAAAGTAAAAGACGGGCTGATGGGTATACCGGCCCATCAGTTTACCGCAAAATAAAAGAATCCTATTTATTTCTAGGCCATTTCACCTCTGGGCCTTCTAATCATTTCTACCCATGATTGGGCCTTCTAATCATTTCTACCCATGATTGGGCCTTCTTGCAAATATTGATCATTTTAATCCATGGCTGGAACTTCGGGCAACTTCCGGATTCAAATGAAATGTATTGTTGGGCTCTAAAAATCAAGTCTATATTATCAAATATAAATGGAGAGGAAAAAACAAGTATCGCAGTTAGAACGCACCCAAAAATTATCAAATATAAATGGAGAGAAGTATATAGGAAAAAACAAGTATCGTAGTTAGAACGCACCAAAAAATTATCAAATATAAATGGAGAGAAGTATATATTAAAAAACAGGTAGTCAGGCACATATGCTTGTATTACTTGTGATAATTTCACAGACGCAGCTCAGCAAGGATCCAAAGATGATGGGCCAAAAATACTACAGGTCTAAATATCGGATTCGACAGAGCATATAAGAACGTAGAAATAATAGCAAAGCCCAACTGACCATCTTTAGGCTCGAGTAACCAAAATTGATTAAGCCCAAACTAAACACACATAACAGATTCATGCGCATGCCCAGTCGATGTATACATCCTTATTTAAATTAGCATATACATGATATACAAATTTTTTATATACATAGAGGTATACTTTGGTATACAATCTGGGTATACATTGGATGTATACCTAGTGTAATGACTTATCCGGTCGTCTTTAGCTAAAGACTCTTATTTGCCTATTTTACCCTTTCCGTAGTCTCTATGTAGGGTTTGAAATGCGAGGGAATGGATGGAATGGATCCCGAGGTCCATTTATATGAGTTGCGGATGAAAAATTCGAAATAAGAACCTTTAGTTGGATAGTTTGACTCTAGGTTGACTTTTAAATATATGAGTTCTTTTTCGGGTTCTGTCACTTTTGGTAGCTCCAGATGGTCATTTACGACTTAGTCGAGTCATTGGTTTGCTTCTCGAGATAATCAGATGTATTTTGGGACCTTATTTGTGATATTTGGATACTTGGTTATTTTGGATGATTCTTTAAAAAATATGTTTTAGCTCGACTAAATGGGAAATACGAGGGCGCGAGTGAGTTCGTAACACTGTTTACCTTGAGAGAATATGTCTTGTTCATTTCCGGGGGATTCTGGTATTGTTTCGGATGTTTGGTAAAAGTTTGAGTTAAATTCCAAGTTTCTGGTGTCTGGTGTCCGCCACAGCGGGTGGACTGTCCATTCACATGTGTCCGCCTCCATGAAAGTTGGCTCACAAAAGCGGGACTTGTGTGTTTGGTTGAGTTTCACCTCGGTGGAGGGTTTTCTCGCGGAAGGGAGTGCGCCTCTACGGGATCATGTTCGCTTCTGCGCAGAGGCGAGGTGTCAAGTGACCTCGCCTCAGCGAGACTTTTTCCGCCGGAGCAAGTCCGCACTACTAAGTCGATTCCGCTGGAGCAGAAATTGTATTTGAGAAAGTTTGATAAATGCCCTAGGTCGAAAACACTTTTCTAAATACTTCATCTCGAACCTAGAGTCGACCTTGGGGGAGATTCTGGAGAAAATTTATTTGGGGATCATCTTGTAAGGTATAATTTCACCCCTTATGATTATTGTTGCCCTTTTATTACTAGTTTTATAATTATTTGAGGGAAAAGATGAGTTATAAGCTTCATGGTAGATTAAGAGGGGATGAATCATGGATTTAAGGGTGTAATAGGGATTAGTGTATTTTGATACTGTAAGTAAGCATTGATGTATGATAGATAATCATATTGTGGAGTCTAATTTGATTATAGAAATCCGTTTTTGATTTGGGGGAAATTCTAGGATTTATAAATTGGGACTTTTCTTAAAATTGTGCAATTGAAGGTCCAAATGAGCTTAGGTTTCTAATTAACTTAAGGATATGATTATCTAGTATGTGTTTATGCTTTTTGGATAATGAAGTTTGGATCTTGAAACTGTGGGCCCAGGGGTGATTTTGGAAGTCTTGATATGTTTAAGAATTACGTTCTTGTATTATGTATTAGCTTTATATTAACGTACGTTATATGCATATAACTTTGAGGCATTCCGAAAGGGCGAGGCCAACACTGAAGATAGATTGTTCGAGGCTCCTCCTCGACAATGAGGTCCGCTACAATTTAGCTTTTCTAGACTCCAATAGAAGTACGTAGTAGTTATAAATATTGAGGGGTATTAGGCGTGTTTGGGGGGGGGGTCCCACCTTAGCGGTTGTGATAAACGCTTGGATGGGTACCGACGTTGAACTGTGTTGTTGGGTGATTTGGGGAATCAGCCTTAAGTTGATTCCGACTGCTGTTATTTGGGCTTGTCACCATTATGTGGGCTCGTCGCTATATTTTCTATTATCGTGTTTATTCATCACACATGCTTAATATGATATCCTGACTGTACTTAGATTACTTATTGTTGAATTCCGAAAGCATGTGCTATTCATATCCTATACTTGGTTGCATCTCATACATTCTGAGTTCTTGCCTTGTATTGTCATTTGCATTCATGCACTCATGTTTCTAATGATATTGATATGAGTGTGGTATGAAAATGCTATGGGTCCAAAAGACAAGGAAGGCAAAATATTTATGAGATTATGGGTAACATTGAGATGATGATAATATTATGGATGGATCGGGTTGCACGCCGCAACGGATATGATGATACACGAGAAATGGGGTTGCACGCCTACAAAAGTTATTATTCAGCCAAGAGCTGAGCTCAGATGAGAAATTCTGGAGGAGTAAATGGACTTCGCGTGTCACGCCCCAAACATTTCAATTTTTTTCCAACTCATTCCATTCCACTTTCAAATACTCATAATACTCCCAAACATAACTTTTGAGTGTTGAAAATTACTTTAGCCATAATTAGAGAGTGAACACCTATGGGCTTTACACCTATCTTAATGTGTTTGAACCTGATCCAAATTTATGGAGTGTTACATTTTCCCTCTCTCAGTATCATTCGTCCTCGAATGAGAGTTGTGGTCTAAAAAATAGAAATCTTGAGAAACTCACAACTTATAACCTCTATGGTTTTTATTTGATAAAAAAAATATAAAAATATTAAATTCACAAAAAGATAGCTATTGAAAAGTGAGACAACAAGGAAAGAATATAAGTTTCAATATCTTAACTTTTTAGATGTAACCTCCAAATCAGATTTTCTCAACTTGTTAATACGAAATATCTCTAAGTACTATTACCTCTTTGTCAATACCTAAGGACATAACCATCCAACTCTTCAACTCACAAATCAACGACACTCATATACATACTTTTAGCCTTCACTATCCCATCTTTAGGCTACTACGTCTCTTTTTCCTTAGTTGAGGTGTGTGTCCATCTCAGTGGGAACCTTCTCCATCTCAAAATTCTCTTAGGCCTACCAAAATTTCTGTAGAATTTTCCTTATATTTATGACTATTACCATTTCTATACATGTCTCGACTTATCAAAACCAATCACACCAGAATCAAAAGCAAGGTATTGAGTCACATAAGAAAGATTTGAACCCAGATCGATCAATAAATATGCATCAAAAAAGTAAATTGTGAGAATACATGTCCCAAACCATCAAAGACTATGCCTTGCAATCACTACTAAACACTTATCATAGGATTTTCAACGAATTTCACCATCCATCAAATTATACAACACAATCAATGTGCACCTCATAGCACCATTGTTCAATGGGTTAGAAACTGCACCACCAGTTAAAGTCATTCCCGCAAGGCACGAGTAACGAACACGTCAGAATGATCCTAGAGTAAGGTTCAAGCTCTATAGCACAATCTAGAATAAAGAAGAGTAAAAAACACCTAAAATGTCCTGGTTGTCGTTTCTCCATACAAGTGGCCAGTTTGCATGACGAGGACTCCACTAGACACAACTTCACAAACAATCCTAGGACAGTTATAAACCTAGGGCTCTGATAGCAAACTTGTCATGCCCCAAACATGCCAATTCTTTTCCAACTAATTCCATTCCACTTTTAAACATCCATAATACTCCCAAACATAACCTTTGACTGTTGAAAATTACTTTAGCCATACTTAGAGAGCGAACACCTATAGGCTTGACGTCTATCTTAATGGGTTCAAACCTGACCTGAACTTACGGAGTGTTACGGGTCCTCCATGGGTGTGCATTTCATAATAAAAACTTAAATGTCTGTATACTGGAGGTAAATGGTACCTGACATTTGCATTCGGATTCATATCATATACATCTCATTGCATGAATTATCTATTGATTGGTAATGTCGATTGGTTGCCATGATTGGGCTTATCTCTATAAATACTTTGAAATTGAATTGAGTTGATTGTCATGATTGGGACCGTCTCTATAAATACTTAAAAATTGGATTGATTATATTGAATCGGGTTGATTGTCATGATTGGGCTTGTCTTTATAAATACTAGCATAATTGGATTGATTCGATTGAATCGAGTTAATTACCATAGTTAGGCTTGTCTCTGAAAATAATTGGATAATTTATTGATTTTATTTAGTTGGATGGGTTATCATGTATGGCTTGATTTTCCGTATACCGGGTTTTGTGGTTTATAATTTATATATCTAAGTGTTTGATGTCACCTGTTGTTGTGATCGGTAATGTAAATATGTAGAATCATTGTCTAGATCCAGGGAAACTATATGTGTTGTGTGTTGTCTGATAATTGATAATGTGACTGGGTACGAGTCTAGTAGGGAGCCCGTGATAAGTGTTATTATTAGAAATGTGAATGTTGAATGAACTAAAGTGTGTCAGACTATAGATGTATAGAATACTTGATTAAGTCTAAAGGTTGTAACACCTCATATCATTGGACTAAGAATTTTTCATGATTCACGTACTTAAGACCCAGCGGGAAGTGTTAGAATTAGAAATTGGACAAAAATAATGTTCTTTAGTTTTACGCTCAGAAATACGGACCGTAAAATATTTTATGGGTCATAAAAGCTGTCATGAAATGGACCTCAGAAATTCAAGTCACTGTTAAGGCTTACGACATGAATCTTGAGCTGTAAAAGTTTTACGGGCCATACAACCCACCGTGATTAATTTTCGGAGCATAAAAGCCACTGTAAAAATTCCGCCGATAGAAACTGTATAAATACGCAGTCTTAGTCCCAAAAATCAGATTTTCACGTTTCCCAAGCCCTTAAGAGAAGGCTCTCTCTTCCCAACCATATCCTACACCAAGGTAAGCCTTTTCACGCAATTCTATATAATTCTAACATAATCTTAATAAATTCTAAGTAGAATTCAATGTTCTTAACCTAGGATTTTCAGGAAAAACTCAATTCAAGAGTTCAAGGTTCAATCTTTGGGTTTCTACTACAAAGTTTAGATTTTTTATACAAGGCTAGGAGCGATTAAGGTATGTAGAGATTCTATCTACGTGTGAGAATATCTTTAGTCATCCCCACGCCTCGTTCATCAAGATTATTGTAAATTACTTCATGATTTGAGATTGTGACCTAGTTCATGAAAAGGCTATTGACTTGTTATTTTAAATTCATAGTTGATCATAATTTTCACTTTGATTATTGTGAACTCATCACGTAATTAGCATAGACTCGTGTTTGATATCCATGAGTCTTAGTCTAGAATACCCATTACGCTAAAGCTCTAATACTCATAATCAGTTCAATACTTCATGTCCAATATTTCATGTACATTATCTCATGTTCATATCAGTATCTTCAGTAATCCGGTATCATATTGAGCACATGTATTATGGGCCCAATCAGTTAAACAGATGACTTTCCAGTTTAGTACATGAAGTGTTCTTGTTAATTGCTTCCTTATTCAGTTATCAGTTTCATATTTAATGCAGGATCTGCTTGTTGATTTGTGTTGCCCTTTTGTTGAGCAACCCACAACTATTTATTCTTTCAGTTGCTTTGCATCTAGTATAATTCAAATATACTAACTTCCCATTGCATGGAGCCTGCACTTCACTGTGCAGGTGCTTAATTTCAGGGGGACGAATCTGCTAAGTAGGATTTCTTTGGTATCAGCTTCTTGGTGAGCCCCTCTCATTCGGGGTGTTAGTCTATCATGTCATGATTTTATTATTTCAGTAGAGGTATGCTAGGGCCTTGTACACAAATTCAGTCAGACTTATGTCAGAGGTTTTATAGACTAGACTAGTCAGTATGTCATGTCAATATTATTTTCAGACTTGTGATATTTTTAGATTTTTCCGCTATAACATAAAATCTTATATTTCAGTATTCAATTTGCATATTTTTAATAGTCTCTATAGTATGTTTTGATGCCCATGTTGATTTAGTAACCATGTAGTTCGCTCGGTCACATGTAGTCAGGTATCGAGTGCCGTATTTCGCCTAGGCCATGGTTCGGGGCGTGACAAAGCTTGGTATCAGAGCATTAGGTTCAAGTGTCTTAGGGAGTCTATGGAACGGTGTCTAATGGGGTCACTTTTATGTGTGTGAGGGCCCCACACATGTAAATAGTTAACCACCAAGAAATCTAGTATTGTCTCATTTCTTTCACGCTCTAGATCATGCAATTAGAGTTATACTTTCAGGATATCCTTATATCTTGTGCATATTATGTATTTTAGAAAATGCATGCGAAGAGAAAGTACACCAAGAGGACTACAACTACTAGTCAGAGAGCTGTTGATAATGTTAATCGCGAGGAAAACACTCAGGCTTAGGGAGCTAATTCAGGTACAACACCACCCGATACCACAAGGCATACAAATATCCTAGTTTCACCTCCTAGTTCTATCGATTTAGATGTTAAGGGAGCTATTCAGCTGCTCACCTATCTTATGGCTTCTCAAGCCCAACTTCAGGGAAAAACACCAAGTTCTAGTGCTAATAGGGAGTCATCTAGTTCCAGGAATCGTGAGTTTCTTCGTATGGACCCTCCGATGTTCACAGGGTCAAGCAAGACAGAGGACCTACATAATTTCATTGATGGGCTGCAGAAAATATTTTGGGTTATGCATGTTACTGATATAGAGGCAGCAAAATTGGGAGCTTAGCAGTTGCAGGATGTTGACAATATCTGGTATGAGTCATGGGAGCAGTCCCGCGGGGAAGATGCATCTTTAGCGACTTGTGATAAGTTTGATGATGCTTTTATTGAGCACTTTCTGCCAGTTGAGGTCAGGGAGGAAAAGGCCGTTGAATTTGAAAAGCTTAAGCAGAACGGTAGGAGTGTGCAGGAGTATTATCTTCAGTTTGTCTTGTTGGAAAAGTATGCTCCACACATGGTCCCAGACATGAGGGCCATATTTAGGCATTTTGTGTATGGTCTTGATCTCCATTTGTATGATACAACCAATATTACAGCTCAGAATAGAGAGATGACCATTACAAAGATGGTTTCTTTAGTACAAGGTAATGAGAACACGATAAAGGAGGAAGAAGCATTGTAGAAGGAGAAAGACAGGGAGTTTAATAAAAGAGTTAAGTCCTCAGGTCATTTCAGTCACAAGGAAGGTGGATGCAGGCATTTCTTCAAGAACCGGTCATTCGAACCTGCCCCATCCACAGCCGGCGCCCCAGCCCCGAGGTCTAAGTTTGATTTAAAAGGATGAAACTTCAGAGCATCAGGCTCACAGTCACATGTCAGCATGGACTACAAGGGCTTCCAGCACCCTACTTGCAACACTTGTGGTAAAAAGGTACTCATAGGTGTGTCATTCAGGTATGAATGGTTGCTTTAGGTATGGTCAACAAGGGTACTTTTTGAGGGATTTCCCATTGGCAAGGCAAGATACTGGTGGTAATGTAGCTTAGTCCACCACTTCAGCAACAAATAGCAATTCTCAGGCCCAATTAAGGCATGGTGCGACTAAGTATGATAACACAGGCGGAGGTCCAAACCGCTTATATGATTTAGCTGGTTGTCAAGATACAGAAGCCCATACAGATGTCATCACAGGTATATTAACAGTCTTCACTTTTGATGTTTATGCTCTTATGGATCCTGGATCCACCCTATCATATGTAATTCCTTTTGTTGACAAGAAATTTTAGATAGAACTAGAAAAGTTACATAAACCTTTTGAGGTATTCACTCTAGTTGGTGAGTCAGTCATAGTTAGGAGAATTTATAGATGTTTCCCAGTTAAAGTCTATCACCTCATTTCAGTAGCCAATCTAGCAGAGTTAGAAATGGTAGGATTCAATGTAATCATGGGTATGGACTGGTTGTCTTCGTGTTATGCCACAGTAGGTTATAGAACCAAAATTGTAAAATTCAAATTTCCCGGTGAACCAGTCATAGAGTGGCAGGGTGATGCAGTAACACCCATATGGAGATCTATTTCATATCTTAAAGCTAGAAAGATGATATCTAAGAGGTATATTTTCCATCTAGTTTTGGTTAGGGATGCATATACCCAAACCCCAATTCTCTAGTCAGTGCTAGTTGTGAATGATTTTCCAAAAGTCTTTCCAGAAGATCTTTCTGGAGTTCCTCCCGATAATGAGATCGAGTTTGAAATTGATATGCTTCCCGACATTAAGCCGATATCTATTCCGCCATACAGAATGGATCCAGTGGAGTTAAGAGAGTTAAAAGATCAGTTTAAATATCACCTTGATAAGGGATTCATTAGACCAAATGTCTCACTATGGGGTGCACCAGTCTTGTTTGTTCAAAAGAAAAATGGGTCTTTGCGTATGTGCATTGACTATTGGCAGTTTAACAAGGTCACCATTAAGAACAAATACCCTCTTCCCAGGATAGATAATTTATTCGATCAACTATGAGCATCTGTTATCATGCCATTTGCATATATGAGATGGTGCCCTGGAGGCAGGATCTTAGGTTGGCCAGGAGCAGGGTGCCCAGTATTATTCCAAAATTGACCTCAGATCGGGGTACAATCAGCTTAAGGTTAAGGAAGTTGATATTCCGAAAACCACCTTCAGAACTCGCTATGGTCATTTCAAATTTTATGCCATGTCATTCAGATTGACCAATGCCCCAACCGCTTTCACATATCTTATGAACAGAGTATTCAAGCCTCATCTCGATCTTTTTGTCATTGTCTTCATTGATGATATCTTAGTCTATTCACGTAGTGAGACTGATTTTGCAGAACATGATTTTCCAAGTGTGAATTTTGGCTTAAGTTAGTGGCATTCTTAGGCCATATAATTTCAGGAAAAGGCATCCGAGTTGATTTTTAGAAAATAGATGTCGTAAAGAATTGTCCCAAACCCACCTCAGTTTTAGAGATAAGAAGTTTATTGGGTCTGGCAGGCTATTATAGGTGCTTCGTGGAAGGTTTTTCTTCGATCTCAGCTCAATTGACTAGATTGACTCAGAAGAAGGTCAAATATCAGTGGTCAGATACTTGCGAGCGTAGTTTCGAGGAATTGAAGATGAGACTCACTTTTGCTCTAGTGTTAACTTTAACAGAAGTAACCGAGGGATTCAATGTATATTGTGATGCTTCAGGAGTTGGACTTGGATGTGTTCTAATGCAGCATGGTAAGGTTATGACTTATGCTTCCAGACAACTTAAGCCTCATGAAAAGAACTATGTGACTCATGATGTAGAATTATCAACAGTGATCTTTGCGCTCAAGATATGACATCACTATTTGTATGGAGTTCAGGTGGATATTTTCATAGATCACAAGAGCCTTTAGTATATCTTCAAACAATGGGAATTGAATCTTAGACAGAGGAGATGGCTCGAACTAATAAAAAATTATGACATGGATGTTCTCTACCATCCAGGGAAAGCAAACGTGGTAGCCGATGCTCTTAGTCGAAAATCAATCGGGAGTTTAGCTCATGTTGATGAAGAAAAGAGAACCATGACGAAGGTTATTCATCGACTAGCCAGTTTAGGAGTTCCACTCATGGACTCCAACTATGGCGGTGTTGTTGTTCAGAACAAGTCTGAATCCTCCTTAGTAGCTGAGGTGAAGGAGAAACAGTTTAGTGATCCCTACTTGTTACAGCTGAAAGAGGGGATTCACAAGCATAAGACCACGATTTTGAACAAGGGGGAGATTACAGTACCTTGAGGTACCGAGGCAGGTTATGTGTTCCATATGTGGACAGAATCAGAGAGAAGATCATGGTAGAATCCCATAATTCAGGTATTCTATTCACCCAGGTTCCACAAAGATGTATCATGATCTTAAGAAGATTTATTGGTGGAACAATATGAAGAGGAATGTGACAGATTTTGTAGCCAAGTATCCGAACTGTTAACAGGTGAAAGCCGAGCACCAGAGGCTTGGTGGGTTGACTCAGAATATTGATATTCCCGTTTGGAAATGGGAGATGATAAATATGGACTTCATAATAGGTTTACCTCACTCAGCCCGGAGACATGATTTGATTTGAATGATTGTAGATTGATTGACTAAATCAACCCACTTCTTGCTAGTTAAGACCACAGATTCAGAAGAGGATTATGCTAAGTTGTATATCCGAGAAATTGTCAGGCTTTATGGGACCCCAATGTCCATTATTTTGGACCGTGGTGCTCAGTTCACAACACACTTTTGGAAGTCTTTTCAGAAAGGATTGGGTACCAAGATAAATCTCAGCATAGTTTTTCATCCTCAGACAGATGGCCAGGCAAAGCGTACTATTCAGACCCTAGAGGATATGTTGAGGGTATGCATTAGGATTGCTCATTTTTTGTGTGGATCATGCTATATATGTGTATAAATGTATCCGATTGTATTCAATAAATATGTGTTATGGCATCAATATCAAAATTATCAACTTGGTATTTTCCAACACTAAGAGGTCTTGTCCCAAAAAAACTTTTTCAAGTCATTTAGGATTCAATTCAATGCAATCTACTAAGCCCAAGTAAGAATTTCTCAATCCCTGGTTTGATCTATTAATAAAGTTATATTAATTCCTTTAAACAACCTAATTTCTTGTTGTTCTTTGCCTAAATTACGTTCCACTTTACTTAGTTAGAGCTAAGTATAATAGGCTTTAATCTAGTGTTTGCAACTATCAGATTATATAATAATCGTAGAGCAATTAAATAACACAATACTTAAATCAAAATAAGAATTTATATTGAAAATTCATAAATATAGCAACAATTAGAAGTCTCAATCCTAGCTACAGTACATAATTAAAGATGAAATCCGCTAAATACTAGAGAATCTTTTCATAAAAGCTAAAGAAAAAGGTAAGAATAATCACCCAAAACACTAAAAGGAAACCGTCACAGCAGCTTCACATATGTCCCACCCATTGATAAATTTGCCTCGTGCCATCCATGGCTGATCTGTGGCCACAGATCTCTCATGTAATGTGTTGCCTCATGGCTTCTAATGTTGCTTTGTAGCCAACGGAGCTATGCGTCACACCTTGCCTTATGATATGTAGCCATTTCCAATAGCTTCCAAGCCTTCAGCTTTCTCTGGTTCGTGGCCACGATTGTACATGCATGATCTTCCGCTCTTCACTGTAGCTTTTCAGCATGTTTTGTCCAATTTTGTAGTTTTCTTGCAAGTACTGGATGATTTTCATCCCTTCACTTTTCACAAAGCATCATAAACGATAATACAATCATTCACACATGTTATTAGTCATTTAATATCAATATAAGGGGCATAAATATAATAAAAGCACAAGAGAAGTTGGCAAAAAATTTCAACTTATCAACTCTCCTGAACTTAAGTTTTTTCTTTCCCTCAAGAAAATCAAAACACGTAAAGGGAGTTTAGTGCACCGGGCTGCCCTTTTAAACAAATCAAAACATACGCAATACTCACTAAGACTATTAAATGCATAAGCAAGCAACCAAGATTAGGCATACCCAAGCCAAGACACCTAATTCATGCACAGAACTCATATACTACAAGTACATCGACTATCACAACTTCCCAAATGAAGTAAGTACTACACTAGTCAACAAGATCACCAACTCATGATACCAAAGCCTAAAAAGTTACTTCAAAGTCACAAGGCCACACTCTTTCGTTCATGTTTCTCGATTGAGAAATAAAATATTGTCCAACACTCAAATTCTCATGTGTGCTCACATAATTGTTAGGGATAATCCCACACAAACACTAACATTTTCAAAATCAGTTGAATATAAAATAGGAAGAGATAAGCACTCTCACTCACAGAAGATGTTCAAATGAGCAAAAGTGGTAGCATAGTCTTACCCTTAGAGTAGATCTCCACTAATGTATATGTATGTAGTTCAAAATAATTCAGGGTTTTGAGAGATTATAATGTAGACATTTGGATTGGGATAAGATATGAATATGGGTAGCAAGTGACTACGACCTTCATAAGAACTACACATTCAACCATTCAATTCACCTTTCCTTTCAAGATTCACCCTTGCTTCTTTTCAACCTTTTCACCTTGTCATTCCTTTATTTCACAACTCTTTTTCCAATCTTTTTATTCTTTTCATTGCTTCTTTTTTGTTTTCTTTTTTCTTTTGACGTCACTTGTTCACGCATTTCTCATTTTCATTTATTTTTCATCACTTTTACTTTCCCTCCACTTTTGTTCAACTTCCACATCATAATATTTCCATCATTTTCCCAAACACATCACAATTTTTCCATCTCCCTAAGCACAAATTTCTGGCATAAGTAGTAATTTTAAATTCTCAAGAAGCTCAAAGTATCAAAAGAGGATAAAACAATAAAGGTGGAAAGTATTGCACTATGGTTGTCGAATAAAAAAGTGAAAGAAATAATCCCTTGATTATTTTCATTGATTAAAAGACTATTTATACAAGTTACATATTTCCATAATAGGAGAATCCTATTCCTAAAACATTATTCTACTTGGATACTAAATATACATTTATGGTAATACAATTATTATGGTAAGTGTACAATACTAATTACATTATAATATTACCTAAACTAGGAGACTAAATACTACCTAAATATATACTCTATATACGGTAATAGGAAGCGAGAATCCGAGAGAAATATACACATGTATATTTTGTGTATATTGTGTATATTTAACACCCCCCCCCCAATCATAGCGGGCGGTCTTCGAACGCTGAGATTGTCCCTAAAATCTTCAAAAAGGACCGAGGAAAGACCCTTTGTAAAGATGTCGGCAATTTGATGTCTTGACGGGACATGGCATACGCGAACTTGACGACGGGCAACCTTTTCACGGACAAAGTGAATGTCTCTTTCGATATGCTTAGTGCGTTGGTGCTGAACCGAATTACCAGAAAGGTAGATGACATTAACATTATCGCAATAAACCAAGGTTGCCTTCTGAATGAGACAATGAAACTCTAAAAGCAAATTATGTAACCAACATTATTCTGAGACCACATTAGCTACTCCTCGATATTCAGCCTCAGCACTTGAGCGGGATAGAGTCGACTGATGTTTTGCAGACCAGAAGACCAAGTTGTTGCAAAGAAACATATAATAGCCCGACGTAGACCGTCTGGTGGTGGAACAGCCACCCCAATCAGCATTTATATACGAGACAAGTGTGGACGTCGAGGAAGGATCTAAATGCAAACCATAGTCAAGTGTACCTTGAATATACCGATGATGCGTTTGAGTGCATTCATGTGCTCAATTCTGGGATCATGCATGAACAAAAACACCTGCTGGACAACATATGTAATATCCGATCTCGTAAAGGTAAGGTACTGAAGGGCCCCTGCAAGACTGCGATAGCGGGTCGGATCCTCGTAGGGTATGCCGGCCGCAACACTTAGCTTGGGCTTCGTATCAACTGGAGTGGAAGTGGATTTACAGGATGATATCCCAGCCCTCTCGATGATCTCAGTTGCATACTTCCATTGAGATAAGAACAACCCATCGGAATGTCGAGTGACAGCAATCCCCAAAAAGTAGCTCAAGGGCCCCAAGTCTTTCATAGCAAAATCAGAGCTGAGCAGTGTCATGATAGACTGGCGCAAGGCATCGGAAGAGGTTGTCAAAATAATATCATCCACATATAACAGGATATAGGCCACGGATGAACCACGACGATAGATGAATAATGAATTATCCGATCTGCTGTGAGTGAACTCAATAGTCGAAACATAGTCTGCAAACCGCGTATACCAGGCCCGTGGAGACTACTTAATCCCATATAAGGACTTCTTCAACAAACAGACATGATGAGGATGGTTGGGATCCCTGAATCCCAATGGCTGATGCATATAGACTGTTTCCTTGAGATCACCATGTAGGAAAGCATTCTTGACATCCAACTGATGAATAGGCCATGCCTTCGAAAGAGCCAAGCTAAGCACAGTGCGAATGGTAGCCGACTTGACCACCGTACTAAACGTCTCACCACAATCAACACCAACCTGCTGAGTCTTACCATCACCCACAAGCTACGCCTTATGTCGGGCAAATGAACCATCTGAATTTTTCTTATGAGCAAAAATCAACATAGATCGAATAATATTAATACCAGATAGACGGGGTACCAACACCTACGTCTTATTATCAATAAGAGCATTAAATTCATCGGTCATAACAATTTTCCAATTCGGGTCATTTAATGCAGACACATGATTTTGGGGTAAGGGTGATTTAAGAACATTAGAATGTAAATTAAAATATCTTTTTGGTGTAAAAATTCCCCGTTGACTACGGGTGACTGGTCCATGAATCGGGGAAGGGGTGGGTGGATTTTGGGAATTTTCGGGACTCGAGACGGACTGGCCAGCAGGCAGTGGGCCTGCTGGACCAAATCGGTAATCTAGAGTCGGAACTGGACTAGTTCCAAAATTGGGCTGGACTGGCCCAAATACAGGAACTGGCCCAGTGGCTGGACTGGGACTGGTAGTGGGTGACGGACCAGTGAGGGCCAGCGGGCAGTGGGCCCGTTGGAGAATTTTGGGTGCGGGAGATATTCGAAAAATGCTGAATAATAGACGGGGATATATTATCATCCAAAAAATTATACGAACTAGGCACGGGAATATTAACATTAGCAAATGGAAATTGGGATTCATAAAAAATGACATGGCGATTAATGATGATTTTATTAGAGGATAAATGAAAACATTTGTAGCCACGATGATTAGATGGAAAATCCAAAAACACACACGGAGTAGATCGGGCCTGAAGTTTGTTAATTGTGGAGGACAGGAATAACGGATAACACAAACACCCTAAAACCCGAAGATGTGAATATGAAGGAATTTTATCATATAAAATGTGAAGGGGGAAGAGTATGTCAAACCTTTGGAAGGAGTTATGTTGAGGAGATAGTTAGCCATTGGGAGAGCATGATGCCAAAAAGATGGGGGTACGGAAGCATGAATCAATAATGTTCAGACAATGTTATTTATGGAATAAATCTTGCGTTCGACTTTTCCATTTTGTGAAGATGTATGAGGACAAGAAAAATGAAAATTGATCCCATTATTAACACAGAATTCCCGAAACACCCCATTGTCATATTCTTTGCCATTATCACACTGAATATTTTTTATTTCTCGGTCGAATTGGGTTCTGATGAATGCTCTAAATTTTAGGAAGATGGAAAAAACTTGAGATTTTTCGCTATCGGAAATGTCCATAAAAACTTAGAATAATCATCCAAAAAAGAACATAATACCGATGACCCACAGAACTAAGAACAGGAGACGTCCATAAGTCACTATGAATAATATCAAATGGCATTAAAGTATGAGAATTCGAGTCTACAAATGACAACTTAACAATTTTTCCCAAAGAACAAGATTGACAATTTGGAGTACTACTCGTACCCTTACATGAAATGAAACTATTTTTATCTAAAGATGACAAAATAGAGGACTCCGGATGACCAAGACGAGCATGCCACAAGGAAGCAGAAATAGCTGCAAAGGCTGATGGCAGGGCTTGACTCGATGGACCGGAACTGCGTGTGATAGGATAAAGGTCTCCTCCCCTACTATCACACCTCATAAGAGGACTCCCCGTCTTGAAATCCTTCACAGAGAAACCAAATGGATCAAACTCAATAGAAACATAATTGTCAGTAGTGAATTTACGGACATAGACTAAGTTTTTAATCAATTTGGGGGCGTGTAGGGTATTTTTCAAGATAAGAGGTGGATGAGGGGGAGATAACATTTTATGACTATAACCACGAATTGGAATAGAATTACCATTACCAACAATTATACCGCGAGGGTTGCTCAAATTGGAATAAGACGAGAGCGTACCTGAATCGGATGTCATGTGGGTAGTGGCACCGGTGTCCATATACCAATTTAGGTCCGAAGGATTTAAACCAAGCGTGTGCATTACGACTTCGATATCGATAGGCGTGGGTGCCGCTGCGTGATGGGCTTGCCGGGGCCGAGGCCCAGGCCCAAACACCTCGCCATGCGCGCCCAAATCTCCGTTGTATGTGGACCAGGCCGACCGGGCGTGGATCGCCGGGCTACACCGCCGGTTAATAAGTGGTCAATGAAATCGCCACGGGTGAAACATTGGTCGGGCCCAAACCGCTGTGGGTCCCATCAAGATCGTGCATAGGGGCCCACTGTGGGCCCCAGAACTGCTGCTGCTGCTGACCACTATGAGGACCCCCACCACCACCAGCATTCTGCCAGCTGCCGCCATTGTTGCCTCCGCGGTTCTTGCCATTATTTTTCTTATTTCTTCATTTTTTGCCTCCACCGTTGTTGCAGTTTTGGCCCGAGTTGTTGGAACCGGTAGGATACACCGTGGACTCGGTCATCATCACTACAGGACTAGCACCGGTAGCCGCCCTTTTTGCCATGCTTGCTTCTTCGAGTGTAAGCATAGAACGGACTTGATAAAATTACGAAAGCGGATTGCTTTGCCGAAGAAGCGTTCCAACACCGCTATAGGCCTCGGAGAGGCCGGAGACCATTTGGAGGACCAAACGATCATTCGAAACTGGCGCGCCAACATTGCGAAGCTGGTCCGCCAATTCCTTTAATCTTTTGCAATAAGACGAAACATTAGAGAAATCTTCTATATTGACGTGAGAGAAATCCTGCTCAAGGGTAACAACTCTAGAATTTTGATTATCTTGAAATATATCACGCAGTCTATCCCAAGTCGCCTGTGTCGTAGCGTCAGGCTCAATAATTGTTTACAAAAGGTCGGTAGAAATTGTGGAGTATATCCACTGAAGGACGGTAGTATCAAGAGTCGTCCACAACTTAGGATCATTCTCGCGTTTTGGCACCTCCGTATCCTCAGGAGTCGTGGGGATTATGTGATTGATGACTTGATGCGATCGTGCGTGAATTTTGAACAGTTCGGCCCACGTCGCATATTGGACGTTTTCTATTTCAAGAACAAGAGGAATGTTATTCTTAATGTTAGAAACTGTAAGGGTAGGATGAAACATGTTCTGGGATGTAGACATATTGATAGAACATTATGTGATTGAGGGATTAGGGAGAAAATTTTGGGAAGAAGGGGGTTCTCGTCGGTACAAAAAACCGAGAGCAAGGTCTCGGAATTTCCAAGGAAGTTGACGAAATTAGGGAGAATTTGGGAGAGAAATAAACTTAGACTCTTGATACCATGAAAGAAATAATCCCTTGATTATTTTCATTGATTGAAAGACTATTTATACAAGTTACATATTTTCATAATAGGAGAATCCTATTCCTATTCTATTCCTAAAACCTTATTCTACTAGGATACTAACTATACATTTATGGTAATACAATTATTATGGTAAGTGTACAATACTAATTACATTACAATATTACCTAAACTAGGAGACTAAATACTACCTAAATATATACTCTATATACGGTAATAGGAAGCGAGAATCCGAGAGCAATATACACAATATACACTGTATATTTTGTATATTTAACAAGCTAAAGGCTCAAGGAAGGTGGACTAAGGTAAACACGCAAGGGCAGACAATACATGGCTCAAATGGTACAAGGAAAGCCTGGAATCACTTTTCAAACAATGTGCAATCTAGAATTCAACCTTAAAACACATGTAAGGCAAGTTCTGGACTGCGAAAAACACAAAAGAACTCACAAAGATTTCACCTCTCATGGAACATGTGAGACTAAAGAAGGATGTATATATTCAAATCCCAATTGAAATACATGAACTCAAAAAGTCATCATAGACTAAAAAGACTATTTAGTGAACCCTAAAGCTAACAATTGAGCCTATGGATCATGACAAGACTCTTATGATAAAACCTGTGATATACATAGGTTTGTATACCATGTATATCACGGTTTCACAAGGCAATTTACCTAGTGTGAAACCGTGATATACACGGTATACATACCAGTGTATGTCACAGTTTTGTGCCATATTTAGAGTAAGGTTTTGTGTCATATTTAGTATAACATTATTGTATTAAATGAGTATTGTACACTTACCATAATTATAGGATTTTTGTACTACTAGAATAGGGTTTTGAGAGTAGAATAGGAATAGGTTTTTTCTATTATGAAAAATTGTAAATTGTATATATACTCTTTCATTAATGAAAATAATCAAGAGATTATTTCTTTCATGGTATCAAAGTCTAGGTATAAAATTCTCTCAAATTTCCGTCCACTTTGCATCAATTTACGGGCCTCTCTTCTCGATTTTTCGTGCCCAGTGGTGCCTTCTCTCTTCCCAATCTTTTCTTCCCATTCCCTACCTAACGTCTTGCATTGCTATTATGGCTAAGAACATGTTTCACCTTGCCCTTACTATTCCTAACATAAAAATTGACATCCCTATCATTATTGAAATAGAAAACGTCCAATACGCGACGTGGGCCGAACTGTTCAAAGTTCACCCACGCTCGCATCAAGTCCTCCATCACATTATCCCCGCGACTCCTGCGGATATGGAGGTTCCCAAACCCGAGGATGATCCTAAGTTATGGACGACTCTTGATGCTACCGTTCTTTAGTGGATTTACTGCACTATCTCTACTGACCTATTGCAAATTTATCGAACCAGACGCTACGGCGATTAATGCTTGGAATAGAGTGCGTGATATATTCCAAGATAATCAAAATTCTCATGCTGTTACTCTTGAGCAGGAATTCTCCCTCGTTAATATGGAAGACTTCCCTAACGTTTCAGCATACTGCAAAAGGTTGAAAGAATTGACGGACCAACTCCGCAACGTTGGTGCGCCCGTTACCAACGATCCTCTTGTCCTTCAAATGGTTACATACCTATCTGAGGCCTATAGTGGCGTTGGTACGCTTCTTCGTCAGAGCAGTCCTCTTCCGCAGTTTTATCAGGCCTGTTCCATACTCACGCTCGAAGAAGCAGGTTTGCTTAAGAAAGCGTCCACTGGGGCCACTTCTGTCGTCATGGTGACCGAGTCCAACTTTTCTCCATCCGTCTCCAACAATTCCGTCCAAAACCGCAATAACGGTGACGGAAAAAAGGGTCAGAATTGCAAATATAATGGTAAAAACTTGGTGGAAACCGAGGTGGAAATAACAGGTGTGGCAATGGGTCTCGGGGCAATGGGCCGCAAGCCAACTGGCCACAGCCTTGGGGCCCATAGCCATGAAACTGGGCTGGTGGGCCTTAGCCCAACAACACCTATTACCCGTCATATGCTACTAACCCAAATTGGGCCCAGTTTCCTCCATCCAGCAGGTCTAGTTATTTAGGCCCACAGTGGAACCTGAGAGGAAATTCTAGGCGGGGCCAGCAAGCCAACGTGCTTAGGCCTCGGCCCCACCAGGCCTACCATGCAGCGGGACCCACCCCTACCGATATTAAATTCGCGATGCACACTCTTGGATTAAATCCTCCGGACGTAAATTAGTACATGGAAATCGGAACCACTACCCACACAACATCCGACTAAGGTACTCTCTCGTCTTATTCCAATTTGAGCAATAATTGTGGCATAATTGTTGGTAATGGCAATTCAATTCCAATTCGTGGTTACGATCATAAAACTTTATCTCCCCCCCCCCCCCCATCTACCTCTTGTCTTGAAAAATGCCCTTTATGCCCCTAATTTAATTAAAGATTTTTAGTCTGTCCGTAAATTCACCACTGATAATTGGGTTTCTGTTGATTTTGAAGGATTTCAAGACGGGAATTCCTCTCATGAAATGTGATAGTATGGGAGATCTTTATCCTATCACAGCCACATCCGGTCTCTCGAGTTAAGCCTTGCCATCTACTTTTGCAGCTCTCGCTCCTTCCTTATTGTTGACACCCAATTTTGTCCCCTCTTTTCGGATATTTTGACACCTCAAAATAATTTTAATATATATACATATTAATTCTCAATATCATCTTCAAAAAACTGTCTCTTTGCCCTTTTATTTTGAATTTCAAATCTGAAAGTGAAGGGGGTATGGGGTGAAAGATTCTTGGGGGAATCCATCTATAAATACTCCCCTTTATTCTTCACTTTAAGGGGTCTTTTCGGGTCCAAAACCAGCATTCAAAGGGTCTTTTTCGGTCCGAATCCAAAAACAAGAAATCAAAACAAAGGGTTTTTCAGGTTTGAAAAAAGGTCGGAAAAACAGAAAAGAAAAGGTCAAAAAAATTGAAAGAAAAATCAGGCAAAGAAAATGGTCTACTTGTTCCTAATTTTTTGTTAGAAAAAATACCTTTCTTTTGTTCCTAATCTTCAATCAGAAACTTTTTTTTCTTCTTTAGTGTCTGTTTGCTTCGGTCGGGTCGAGTCTGTTACCGTTTTTGGGTCTTCAAAATCGGGTCCAAAAAATCAGAATTTCAAATCAGAAAATCAGCCTTCCTAAAACTCAGAAAATCAGCAGTCCAAAAATTAGACGTTCCAAAAAAATAACTTTTCCGAGCGGGTCGACGATTCGAAACACGCCTCGGTTCGCTTTCCGGACAAAGTAACCTCGACTTCCTTTCTTTTATCCACTTATTTATTTATTTATTTATTTGTGTTTATCTGTTTGTTTGAGTGCTCAATCTGTGCCGACATCGTGTGAATTTGTTGAAGTGTACAAATTATGTTAATAAGCATTTCAGGCTGATTTGAGTGTTTTATATGTCATCGCGATTTTCTTTCTTAAGATGTCATATTTTGCTAACGAGTTGATATATTCGTTTCTCGCTTTCGGACACTAGAAATCATGCCTGTAGAGTTTCGAATATATCCTCATTTTTGAATCTCTATTAGCATGATTGTAAACATGTATGCATGAGTTTAGAATATTAGGAATATGATAAAAATCTTCGTGTGTGTATGTGTGGTTTTTGGATTTTTATTGATCATTTGTAGACTTAAAATACTGAAACCTGCCTATCTTATTGAGCTCTTTTAACTGATTCATTTCTAATAGATGTTAGTTGTTTATCAGTTGTGGTATCTTTGTTATTTGACTTGTAATATACTAAATAACCATCCCAACTATGTTGTTCCATGTTTTGAAATGGTATTATGCCAAATGAAATGAATGATATGATTTCATGTGTGCTTAGTTTGGCTTATGTAATCCTGCTTATCTGAAATGCTATCTTTGAATGGTTATTTGATTATCTCTGTTGTCTCATATATCTGTTGAACTGGTGGCACTAGACCTGTTTGTTTAGATGTTGAAATGCATCCATATTAGTCCCACGTATATTTGGAATATCTTTTATATATCAGTCCCACCCATGTAAGTATGGGCTCGTATGTTTGCTAGATAATAGAAGATTGGGCTGATGTGCGTTTTGGGCCTGTTTTCTTTTCCTCTCTTCAAAATCTGAGAAAAACATGCCAGTTATTGGGCCTGCCCCTTTATTTCTGCGTATTATGTGTTCTGTCTAGGCTCAATATTGAGTTCAAATACTTGGAATATTATTTCTTTGTACATGCTAGACTTTTATTCTGGTTTGCTAATTGATATAAAGTAGGTGTTTGAGCTTCATTATGGATATTTATTTATATATGAAAATTTGGGGTACGTTCCAATTGTGATATTTATTTTCCCTCTTCTATGCATGTCCCATGGGCATAGTTGGCCCACATTTTGCTGATTCCGCAAACTGCTTGAGTCGTTGGGCTTAAGGGCCCAACAACATATTCTTCCCAATAACACTTTATCTTTCATGAATTATTTGTTTACATTCTTTATACATATATATTTTGTGTTCCGTCACTAATCCTTTTCTTTTCTTTTATTTACATGAAATGCACCGGGAGCAACGAAGAGTCACTTAATGAGACTCATCATGGCTATTGTCAAATCGAAGACCCGCATCCACATTCCTTGTATTCTCCGGCCTCAGGATTTCTAAACAAATAGGGCGGGATGATATTGTCATCCGCCCTAGTCGCTGATTTTAAATTCATTAATACCGCCATTTCTACTTTATTTTTCGGGTTGTAATAATTATTTAATTTTTGTGCGGTCATCAGAACACATAGAATAATTAGGCCTTGAATGGATAGATTAAAAAGGTAGTTTAAAATTGAAAACCAACCGCTAGTTTATTTAGGCTCGGGTTGTTTTAAAATTGGAAACTCGCCGCTAGCTTATTTATTTTCGGCTTGTCATGCATATTTAAACTTTCAAAATAATTTGGCCTTTAATAACCGCATTATTAATCATACAAATAAGGTTTCGTTTTACTCAAATTGCGACTTAAAATGACTTTCATAAAAATTACTTCCTTGCATTATAAATCATTTACTTTCTCCCTTTACTATCAAATGCAAAATATGTATTTTATATATAATGCCATGCAAATGCATACTTTATCCAAAAAAATCAAATTTCTACGTATTTTATAAATAATGCCATACAAGTGCATACTTTTGTAAAAAAAAAAATCAAATTTACCTATATTCTATAAACCATGCATGTTTTTTTTTTTTTATCAAAAACTCAATTTCACATTACATTTTATAAGTCATGCCTTGAAATGCATACTTTATCAATAAATCAAGTTTTCATATATTTGTAAACAATGTTATACAAATGCATACTTTTATCCAAAAATCAACTTTGCATATATTTTATGAATAATGCCATACAAATGCATGTTTTTATTTTAAAAATCAACTTTGCATATATTTTATAAACAATGTCATACACATGCATACTTTTCTCTAAAAATCAATTTTACATATAGTTGTATAAAAATGCCATGCATATTCTTTTCGGATCGTATGTTGGAATTTATTTCTCAAAACTACAATCACCTTCGCGAGACTCTTGATCTTGGTTAAAACCCTAAATTAAAATGTTCCACAAAATTTAATATAAGTCACATTTAAAATGAACGCGTCGTTTGTTATAATTGATTGTAGTGCAAAATCCTTTTCGGCGAGATGAGTATTTATGCCACATCATTTTCTCTAAGTCTACGAGGACTCAGACTCTTTCATAGATGCATGTTAAATGTAGAAGTGGGTGATAAACCTTCATGAGTATTTACTCCACAATGTTTTCTCTATAACGCAAAACTCACTTAGTTACATAATTGCAGTCGCATAACGGGGTTGACTTGCTAGGCTGTCTTGGCGCCACAGTGTCGGACAAGCCGAGGGACGCAGATCGATTGTTTAGAACATTCGGTCAAACAAGAGTTACAAATTGTTTGTAATTGGTTTGGAGACCTACCTGATTATGCTATTGAAGTTATCAGCCACAACAAACGTGGAGATAGCATGAACCTGGATCTTGGCCCATTATGACCATATTTGATATGAGTCCGTATTGTTCCATGGGGTCGAAGGGTATGTTAAAATAGAGGGAGGTAATTAAACTAAAGGCCATGCTAATTAGTTAACGAATGTGTTCAACAAAATTTATATTAGAGTTTAATTTCAAGTCTATTTGTTTCTTCAGTCATATAAAATATCGAATCTATCACTGAAAATGTTGGTCGAGACAAACAAGTTGACTGGATCAAATTACCCTGACTGGTTAAGAAATCTGCGATTGGTGTAAAGAATTGAGTATGTGTTAGACACAGTGTTCCCCACAGTCCATGCTGAAGACTCTGCTGAGTATGCCTTGTTTGACAAGGTGGCTTATCAGAAACATCTAGACGATGTTACCTCGACATAATGTGTAATGTTGTCCTCCATGACCTTGGAGTTACAGAGGCAACATGAAAACATAGGGCCCAACGAAATGCTAGAACACTTGAAGACTCTCTATGACTCACAGTCTCAGACAATGGAGTATGAACTGTTGAAGGACCTTTTCAAGTGTAAGCTGAACGATGGGGGTCAAGTGTCAGCACATGTTCTGAAGATGATTGGGTTTATAGAAAGGTTGGCTTCGATTGGAACGAAATTGCCTATAAATGTCTCTGTCAACCTGATCCTAAATTCACTTCCTGGTTCATTTGAGAATTTCATTATGAAATCCAATATGAATGGGACCAAGGCAAGTCTTCCAGATCTTCACAACATGTTAAAGACCTTTGAATCATCTACCTCTAAAGGTAAAGTCGTGCTCATGGTGGGCTCTTCTAACAAGTTCAAACCCAAGGGTAAGAACATGCA
This sequence comes from Anisodus acutangulus, assembly GCA_029783415.1. Taxonomy (NCBI): domain Eukaryota; kingdom Viridiplantae; phylum Streptophyta; class Magnoliopsida; order Solanales; family Solanaceae; genus Anisodus; species Anisodus acutangulus. Next base: position 49,783,339 of record CM056493.1, on the reverse strand, counting down.
GAAGAAGAAGGGTAAGACAATTGCTGCACCTATAGTTATGAAACCTAGAGGAGGTGTTCAGAGGAAGGAAAATGTAGTTTTGGATGTATGCCTCAACTGCAAGAAGAAGGGGCACTGGAAGAATGACTGCACAGATCCAGGAGGAGGCAAAGCACTAGGGGTAGCTGGCTCTACTGGACAAGGTATGTTTGTCATTGAAATAAGCATGTCTATAAGTAACTCTCACTGTTGGGTATTAGATACCGCTTGTGGCTCACACATTTGTAATAATGTGCAGGGTCTGATTGATAGCAGAAAGGTTAGACCTTGGGAGGTAGACCTGCACGTTGGAAATATAGCACGAGTGGATGTTGAACGTGTGGGAACTTATAGATTAGATTTACCTTCAGGCTTTTGTTTTGAACTAAATAATTGTTATTTTGTTCCCTCATTGACAAGGATATTATTTCTATCCCAGTGTTAGACATTGAGGGGTTTTCCTCATTTATTGCCAATGGCGGTTATGTATTGTCTATTAATGGTTTTGTTTGTGAAATGCTCAGCTTGTGGATGGTTTGTATGTTCTAAATTGTAGTAGTGAAATTTTTAATGTGCAAAACAAACGAGCTAAGATAAGCAATCCAAGAAACCCCACCTACTTATGGCATTGTAGACTTGGTCACATCAATGAGTCAATGATAGCAAGATTAAGAAAGTTAGACTACCTGGAACCATTTGACTTGGAGTCCTATAGTAACTGTGAATCTTGCTTGAGAGGAAAGATGACCAACAAGTCACTTTCTGGGAAAGGGGTGCGAGCCAAAGAGGTACTTGAATTGGTCCATACTGATGTATGTGGGCCATTTTCAACCCAAGCTAAGGGAGGCTTCCCTTACTTCATCACTTTTACAGACGATTTCACAAGGTTTGGGCATGTGTATCTTATGAAACACAAGTTCAAAGCCTTTGAGAAATTCAAGGAGTACAAGTCAGAAGTAGAGAAGCAACTTGAAACAAGTATCAAGACCCTTCGATCAGATCGAGAAGGTGAATACTTAAGTAAAGGATTTCTGGATCACTTGAAGCTTCATGGTGTCCAATCAAAATGGACACCTCCTGGAACGCCACAAATGAATGGTGTTGCTGAAAGGAGAAATCGAACCCTATTAGATATGGTTAGATCCATGATGAGTTTCTCAGCTCTACCACCATACCTTTGGGGCTATGCATTGCAAAGCTCAATTTATATTCTGAACAGGGTTCCTTCAAAGTTAGTAGAGAAAACTCCATATGAGATATGGAATGGCAAGAAGCCATCACTTAAACACATGCGACGCTGGGGGTGCCCTGCATATGTAAAGAAGATGCTTACTGACAAGTTGGAATTTAAAAGTGAGAAATATTATTTTGTGGGGTATCCAAATGAAACTAAGAGATACTATTTCTATCTTCCTAGAGAACATAAGATCATTGTTTCCAGAAATGCAACTTTCCTTGAAGAAGAATATGTCTACAAGGAACGGAGCTGCAATAAGATAGAACTTGAAGAAATTCAAGAACCACAAGATAACACAGAGAGTTGAACCCATGTCAAAAGACCTAGACAAAGATTCAGTGGGAGTATTTGATGAAGATTGGGTACTTAGAGTATGCCCTTCAGCCAGTGGGAGTGCTGTGAGAAATAGTGCAGAAATGCAAGGCTCTCATACACAACCAATGGAAGATGATACAATGGTTGTACATCATTCCATTCAGGAATTACATGAAAATGACATTCCTGAAAGCTCTCAAGGTGATGGGTTATCCAGCACACAAAGACCTTCTCACAATCAGAATGCAACAAACACTGAAACGAAGAATAATCAACTCCGTAGGACCACTAGGACTCATCGTTCGCCTGAAAGACTTAATCTCCTTGTTGAAACACACAATGAGATAGATATTCCTGATGACGATGAACCTACAACCTCCAGCGAAGCTATGTTAGACATTGATTCGCAGAGATGGCAAGAAGCCATGAAATATGAGATGGACTTGATGTACATCAATTAAGTTTGAAACTTGGTTGATTTGCCAACAGGGGTTAGACCCATAGGATGCAAATGGGTCTTCAAGAATAAGAGTGATGCTTATGGCAAGGTACAGACTTATAAGGCAATATTAGTGGCTAAAGGTTATAATAAACGTCCTGGGGTCAACTATGATGACACATTTTCACATGTTGCGAAAATTAAGTCCATACAGATTTTGCTTGCAATAGTCGCATACTATGATTATGACATTTGGCAAATAGATGTTAAAACTGCTTTCCTCAATGGTAACCTAATTGAGGAGGTGTATATGATACAACCTGAGAGTTTTACATCCAAAACTAAGCCCAAAGCAGTATGCAAGCTACAGAAGTTCAGTTATGGACTTAAGCAAGCCTCAAGGAGTTGGAATATTTTCTTTGACAAAGCAGTCAAATCGTTTGACTTTGTTAGAAGCAAAGAAGATCCCTGTGTTTATAGTAAGCGCAAGGAAGAGAGTATTGTCTTCATTGTTATATATGTAGATGACATATTAATAATGGGAGATAATAAGACTCTCATGCAATCAGTCAAGGAATGGTTATCCAACACCTTCATGATGAAAGACTTGGGTGAAGCTTGCTACATTCTTGGATTAGGATCTATAGAGATAGAGCGAATAGATTGTTGGGGATTTCATAGTCCACATACATAGATAAAGGGCTAAGACGATTCTCCATAGAAAACTCCAAGAAGGGAAGTCTTCCGATGGGTCAAGGCATCAAGTTATCAAAGAAGGATAGTCATTCTACTATTGCAAAACTTGAACGCATGAAAAGAATCTCATATGCTTCAGCTATAGGATCCATCATGTATGCCACGACCTGTACGAGGCCAGATGTGGCCTATGCACTTAGTATGACTTGAAAATTCCAGCAGAATCATGGGGAAGAACACTGAAAAGCAGTCAAGAGTATTCTTAAGTATCTTAGACGAACTAAAGAATATTTCTTAATCTATGGTGGACAAGAGAAGCTAGTATGTACTGGGTACACTGATGCTAGCTTCCATACAGATCTTGATGACTTCAAATCTCAATCTGGATATGCCTTAATTTTCAATAGCGGAATAGTGAGTTGGAAAAGTTCCAAGCAAGCTACAACTGATGATTCGACAATGAAGCCGAGTACATTGCTGGATCGGAAGCTAGTAAAGAAGTTGTCGCGATATCTGAGTTCCTAAAGGAACTAGGCGTTGTTCCAAGTGCCAGTTGTCCAATAACGATTTATTGTGACAACACTGGTGCGATTGCGCAAGCTAAGGAACCAAGATCAACAAACAGAAACAAACATATACCGAGGAAATACCACATACTCAGGGAGATGGTGGAAACTGAAGAAATAAGATTAGACTATGTTCCCACAGATGATAATCTAGCTGACTCATTTACTAAACCATTAAGCTTAGTTAAGCATAATTATCATTTTGAAAACATAGGTACTCGATACATCGGAGATTGGCTCTCGGCCAAGTGGGAGATTAAAAATATGTATGTCCTAGAGACAATGATCATCGAGAATGGAATATCGATGATATGTTATAAGTCGACATGTGATCTGCATCACATTATTAGAGAATGTAGTATGTATCACCTACTACTAGTAATGGATACTAGTGATGTACACATGGATACTTTTGGAAAGTATTGGTATACCTTGCTGATAAACTATTTGTTATACATGTCTAAAGTGTTATCAGCGTGTGGGAGATGAAAGTCTTTTGACTTGAGGTCAATACACACCTTGTGTACAGAGTAATGTACTTTGACCCTGTCCTAAGCTTAAACTCCTTATATGATAAGATATGGCTTGTGTTGGGTGCATTATGATGTAAATTAAGGTCGTAGTTGAGCCAAGAATATGATTCATTCCTCAATTGGATATTCGAGAGAGCACTCAACTTCTCAATGATATTAGGTCGACCAAGTCATTGGCCAATGCAAGAGACATATTTAGAATATGATCTAGTTGTCAACTAATATAGATAAGATAAAGTGATCAAGCCATTTGGATAGACACATGAAAAATCCTAAGCTTGATCGAGTGTGTCGCGAATGAAAGGAATTTATCATCTCACATAAGGGTTATGTTTGTTGGATTCATGTAAACATACTTCACATATTGAGTTTGTCATACGACGTAGTCTAGGAGTTCTGTATGATCCTTAATTGGATTAGTGTCGATATGTGAATGCCTATACGGTCACACTATGTTGATTGTCTTTTTGGTCTAAGGGTGTATTGAGAGAATATTAAATATTCGATTTGGAACCGAGATATTTAAATTGATAATAACTATGGGATAATTTCTATTTGATGTAAATTTTTTAATTAAATCAAAATTGAATTTTGGATTTAATGTGCTGAATATATATATATATTAAATGAAAAACGGAAACGGATTTTTACGTAGGGGCGCCGCGGCGCCGACACGGCAGTGAGCCCAGTTGGACTGGCCCACTACACCTCGGGTTTTGGGCCAGGCTTAAGCATAACCCTAAAACATTTTTTGACCTAATTGTAGCTATAAATACACCACTAAACCATTGTTATAACACTACCAATTCATAAACAATTCTAGACTTAGATTCTAGGACTAAATTCTCTCGAACCTCTGCCAAGATTTCTTGACTTTCTTGACAAAGGAATACACCATAGCATAGTATTTGCAGTCGAAGAGACAGTCGCGTGTAATCCCTAAGTAAAGACTCCAGATTGATTAACCTGTAAGTGTTCTAGTTTTATGTTACAAGTTTTGATTGTTATATAACCATATCAGATGAAATTATAGGGGTAAGTAGAAGACAAATTTTAAACTTCTGTTGTGCCTACTTATATGTTTTGAACCCAACAAAACCCTACATAAACGACACAAAAACTATACTAAAAGAGGCATAATATTAATATGGTTTGGTCAAGTGACCTACATATTGAAAACTAATATAAAAAATATAAAACATGTTTAGAGAAAAATCTTCCCCTAAAAAAACCTTCTAAACAAGGATGCTATTATATTTTTTTTGTGAGAGACGGATATTCAATTTATAGAAGTTCAAAATTTTTCCTCCAAGAAAGGATTATTCAAATATGGAAGAAATCTTTTCCACCAAGAAAACATTTTCCATCAAAAAAATATTTTTAAAATAAAACATAATTATGGTAGAATCTAAATAAGATAAGAAATTCAGGGCAAATCCTAACAACTGTGGTCCCAATATCTTTAAAAAAAATCCTATCAAACCCGTCAAAAGCGGTACCTCCTCCGTTTAATTTTATGTGAATATGTTTAGTCTACAAGATCTTTTAAATTTATAATATTTTTAAAAAAATCTTGTCAAACCCATGAAAAGTTGTACCCTCCGTTTTATTTTATGTGAATATATTTAATTAAGTACTTTTATATAGGTACAAGATTTTTGAAATTTATAATTTTAAAAATATCATAATATTTGTGCGGCTATATAGATTTGTCATTAAAAATAAAATAAATAATTTAAGTAAAATTATTTTTCAAATTTAAAAAATAAGTATTTTTTTTTAAAACGAGCTACAAAAAATGATCACATAAATTAAAAAGTTAGGAGTATTTCTTTGGTGTAAACTGTAAAGATTGAATGAAATTTTGGGGACCCTTACAACATAAAAGCTCTGTCATTTACACATGCTACTCCACCAAAATTGCCTTTTTCTGATATGGACAAACTACTGTACTACTAGCCAGAGGCACTATTTTGCAGCACATTTTGGAGCAGATAGTTGTACTCATCCCCAATAATTGCAGTGAAATGATAAATATTTTTTTGTTTTTAATCAAAATTTTTAAATTTAAATTTTGTTGAGTATAAAATTGTCTTTTTTAAAGAACATCTTATTCCAATGTGATTCTTTGCTATCAAAATTTAGTCAAATTTTAGTGCGGATATCGAACACCAAAAAAATCATCAAAAAAAAGGGTTTTAATTTGGTACTCTTCTTCCTTTACCACGACTCCCCTAGAATAAAAGACTACAAGAAGTTAGATTTCTAAGTAATAATTAGTGGAAAAATTAAAATTTTCACTTACAGAATTTAAAATAAAATAAATATATATATATATATATAAACAAAGAAGTTAAGAATATTCAACACTTATTACATAGACAAAAAATAATAATTAATATATAATACTCCTATAATTTTTAACAAAGAGAGTTCGGATGAACCCTTTCGATACCTAGCTCCGGCCATAATAATGATAGTGTAACAAATTAAAATTACTTATACAGTCAAGTCACTTAGATATCTTTTTTTTTTTGGTAATAAGTCACTTAGATGTCAATTATATTAATCTAGCAACTATTGAGCTTCTAAATGATTCCACCCTTCTAATTCTTTCATCACGATATTTAACGTGACCAAACAACATCAAAGTCACAAATTAGTGTGTATAAGTAGGGCATAATAACATAATACTAATGATAATTTCCTGATCCTTATAAAAAAGAAATGTAAATAATAATTAATTGTATACTTCCTCCATTTTCAATTTACATGACACGCGAACTTTTTTGGGATATCTCCAAAGAACTGGATCGGAAATGTTATTCTTACTCTTTAACGTCCAAAAATTTCAAGAATTAAAATGATGCTTTCTCCAGCAAACTATCTTTATATAGCTACTACTGTATTTTTGTCCAAAAATACATCTTAAATTTCTGTATTGAATTAACTGATGTCACATAAATAAAACAATAACAACAACAATAACATATCCAGTGTAATTTCACAAGTGAAATCTAGGGAGGGTAGAATGTATGCAGATCTTACCCCTACCATTGTGAGGTAGAGAGACTATTTAATTTCCAATAGACCCTCGGATCAAAAGGAAGTAACTGACGCAAGATTGAAAGAAAAGAGACAGCAAAATAGCAAGATACAAAACAAATATGGCAACAGATAATAATAAACATCGAAGAATAGAAAACTACACAATAACTGAATACTACAAAAATATAATAAAAGGAATAAAAAGTGAAGAATAATAATTTTTTTTTTTCGAATTTTTGCATGAGAATAACATATTGACCCCCAAAACAAGTGAGCAAGACAAATTTTTCTGGTTCGGAGAAGTTTCCTTCATTGTGTTTTTAGGTAGATACAATCGATCTGCCCTAGTTTTAAAGTTTTCTTTTAATTAGCTGCTCTGATTTGTTGTAGTTCTCAAATTTTTCTCTCATTTAGAGAAAAAGTAAAACTAAAATGCTCTAAAATAACCAGGACAATTACATTGTTTCCATGGTAAAAACAGTTATGGATCATGTTGGTTACAAAGGATGCAGGAAACGAAAATTACAAGTAACTGCAAAGTAATTCAAGAACTGAAAAAATTACAATTCAACAACAAAACTGAAATTACAATTCTGTTGAACAAGAAAACTGGAAACTGTTTTGTGTATGCTGAGTCGAGTGTGGCACTCTGTCTTTCAGACAATATTGCATCGTATGTATCCTTTATACGTCATGGACAATTGTCTCCAAAGATAAAACAACAAATGAACACTTGAGCAAAGGAAACTCAAATGCTTCTGTGAAGATTTTTGAGTAATGAAATGATGCTTGAAAGTTGTAGGAAGAACTGTTTCTGTTTGTGTATTTTCGTGTAGTGTAAAATGTTCTCAACAATGGTGCAAATGGTTGTTTAAATAGGTGAGGGAAGAGCTGTTGAACTGCCTCCATAAGTGCCATTACTGGCCAAGTAATGGCCATTATGGAGGTAGTAATACCACCAAAATAAATGGTGAAAAGAACAACGGATTGGCCATTATAGGAGGAGTAATTCAGCCAAAATAAATGGTTGAATTGAGTGCTATGGCGTTTCTGATCTTCTCTGCCCAATTCTGACTTTCTGAAAACTTCAGGGACCAAACTGTACATATGAAAGAAATTCTGGTCCAAACTGTACATATGACACTTCTGGGATCAAATTGTACATCTGGCAAAGTTCTCTGGCCCAAAAAGATAATATCAGAAGAAGCACAGCCCGAGAGCCCGAGAGCTCGAGAGCCCGAAATCGGACGGGCGGGCGGCGGCGCGCGTGGGCTTTCCTCTAACCGAAGCACATCTAGGTCCTCCCTAATTTAAACACATGGGATACCCCTTGGGGTCCCAAACCCCAAACCAATTTTGAGTCTTATAAACACAATAATTCTTTCTTCCTCTACCGATGAGGCAGAATTGATCCCAACCACACTTTTCCATGCTTCAAACACCTCACTTCGTGAACCAATATCTCTTTCATTTCTCAATGAAATTTGACGATTCTTGGCCCTACGGTTATCTACTTACTTAGTAGATCATGCACATGTGAAGAACCGGATTCTCCAACATGCGTAACACTAGTGTTTAAGCCGTTAAAGTTGGTTGATCGCAACTCCCGCCAAAGACTAATTTCCAACATATCATACTCAATATTTACACTAAATTAATGAAGGTGAGACATGCGTCTTATGTATATCTATTTGACTTAATAATTTTCAAATGGTATGATTTTAAGCTATGTTGATAGGTGTATGTTGATCCTCCAAAATAATACAAATTTGATGAATCCAATACGAATTGTCAACTTTTTTTAAGAACTCATAAAATAAAATTTAGTCATAACTGTAAGAGATGTTACTGTATTCTATCAAAAAATTCCTTTATTAAATGTCATATAAAAAATTACACCACATAAATAAAAACTGAGGAAGTACGTTTAATATGCTACGTACCTAGTACCGACATGTTCACTTGATAACTACTAAACCATTCAAATTTTCAACTCTGCTATTAATGGTCCAGTTGAATTAAATGTGGACTAAAGATAGGATGACGGACTAATATTTTATTTTTTTGTTTTTCTCATGAATATTACCTTTCTATAAAATTTTAATCTCTTAGTCGGTTTCAGTACCTAACACTAGATATGTACGAGAAACTTATGTCTTTTTATGTCCATAATAATCAGCCCAAAATTGAAATTATTAAATACACAGCTAGCCATTTTTGAGAAGTTTCCCTTTTTGTATTATTGTCTACGTGTACTATATATCATATACGGTTACATTAAGCCACGTAGTGATTCAATCATTGTTAATGTTTGATACAGTTATAAAAGATTGCTCCAGAGACGGGATCAAAACCTTATAATCATGCAAAAATGAAAGAGACATTTATATTCTTGTAGTGCAAACCTGTTTATAGAATACAAATTACACTAGTTGTAATCTTTAGTTTATGTTTTTTGTTTATAGAATACAAATTACACTAGTTGTAATCTTTAGTTTATGTTTTTCAATGTTTCCTTGGGGAGTTGTAAATATTATATTATTTTTTGTTTTGGTTTGTAGAATAGTATAATTTTTATGTTTGGAGTCTTTTCATTAATATAATATATATATATATATATATATATATATATATATATATATATATAAGTGTTTACAATTATAATTTTAATCGTATGAGAATATCTACTTTACATGATTACACTAAATAATAATTACAGAATATATGGAGAATATTTACGTATTCTCTATCACACCCCCTCAGTCTGAGCGGGAGGAGGCCGGACGCTCAAACTGGATCTGAAGTCAAGGAACAGTTGTCGAGGAAGTCTCTTAGTAAAAATATATGCGTACTGATAGGAAGAAGAAACATGTAACACCCGAACATGGCCCATGACAACCTTCTCTCGACCAAAGTGAATACACATCTCAATATGTTTGGTTCACTGATGTTGAACTGGGTTATGAGATAAGTAGACAACAAATATGTTATCACAGTAGACAATAGATGCCTTACGTAAGGGACAATGAAGCTCTAGAATGAGGTTTCTGAGCTAATAAATTTTGACAACAACGTTCGCAACGCCTCTATATTTTGCTTCTGCACTCGAACGGGAAAGCGTGGTCTGCCGTTTGGCAGACCACGAGATGAGGTTATCACCCAAAAATACCCAGTAGCCAGAAATAGATCAACGTGTGTCTGGACAGCCGCCCCAATCGGCGTCAGTATAAGATATCAGTCTGGTCGGTGCAGATGGATAAATATGTGATCCGTAGTCAAAACTAACCTTAACGTACCGAATGATACGTTTAAGAGCGGTAAAATGAGGCTCCCTTGGAGCATGCATAAACAAACACACCTGCTGAACGACATAGGCAATATCGGGCCTAGTGAAGGTAAGATATTGAAGTGCACCAGCGAGACTCCTATAAAGAGAAGGATCAAGCATCGAGTCCCCATCATCGGCGCTAAGTTTCAACTTCGAATCGACTGGAGTCGGCATGATCTTGCAGTTTGCCATTTTATCCTTGTAAACAATCTCTTCAACATACTTACGCTGACACAAGAACATTGCATTCTCGGATCTAGTCACGGAAATCCCCAAAAAATAACTCAACTTATCCAAGTCAGTCATGACAAATTTGGATTTGAGTAGGGTAATGATCTCGTGTTTTAGCAGATCAGAGGAGGCAATCAGAACAATGTCATCCATATAGTAATGACCACTATCTCTGAATTAGTGACGATATAGCCACATGCAATGAATCACATTCACCCCCTCTAGTTTTGGGACAAGATCCCAAGTGCACTGTGTAGTGAGCGCATCAAATTCCTCACGCATGGCAGCATTCCAATTCGAGTCAAGTTTGACTAATTTTGGATTTTTAGGTATAGGTGAGATAGTCTGAGTGGATAGGTTAAAGTGGAATTTTCAGTTTGAAAATCCCATGCTGGGCACGTGTTTCCATGTTGTGGGTCGGAATCAAGACTATTTGGGTGATGGGAACTGGGGACAGTGGGGTTGTCGGGTAAAGTGGGGTTGTCAAGGCAGGGGGTGGTCGACAAGGGCTGTAGGGACGTCGTTAGGGAATTTTGGCGGTGGGGCAGTGGGCTGTTTGACTGGAATGGTAAGGCTGAGACGGGAACAGTGAATAAAGAGGTGGTCGATGGGATTGGGGGGGGAGGTGTAGTCGACGGGTTCTGGGGCAGTGACGGGATGGATAGCAGGGGAGTTAATTGTTGAGCCGGAATACTAGCACTATATATTGCGTTTCTAATGAGAGGGGAAGTGTCCGGATCTTCAAGGAAGCCGTAATTAGTTCTTTGAAATTTTCGGACGTTTGAAAAAGGGAAAACGTTCTCCTCAAATGTGACATGGCGAGAGACTAGGATTATATTTATGAACAAATCATAGCATAAGTACCCCTTATGGTTCGACGGAAAACCTTAAAAAATGCGAGGAGTAGTCCTAGGTGCTAATTTGCGAGGGGCCATGGAGGTGAGATTCGGGTAGCATAGGCAACCAAAAATCCGAAGGTGATCATAAGAGGGGATCCGACAGAAGAGAATTTTAGTTGGAGTTTTATTTTGAATAGTTTGTGTTGGTGATATATTAAGGAGGTAAGCTGCCATATGTAATGTGTATACCCAAACCGAAGGGGGAATGGAAGCATGGAAGAGCATAATGCATATCTTATTGTTGATGGTGCGTAGGATTCTTTCAACTTTACCATTTTGAGGTGAGGTATGGAGGCAAGAAAATCAAAACACCATGCAGTGGTCCGCACAAAATTTATGAAAGGGGCGGTTGTCAAACTCACGGCTGTTATCACATTGAAAAGTTTTGATGCTCTTCTCAAATTGGGTTTTAACATATGATTGAAATTCAAGAAAAATTGTGTAAACTGAGGACTTATATTTTAAAGGATAAACCCAAAGAAAATGAGAGAAATCATCCAAAAATACAAAATAATAGTTATGGCCCAGTTTGCTAGTAATGTGAGATGTCCATAAATTTGCATGAATAATATCAAAAGGAGAAAACGTTACACTTAATGAAGATTGAAAAGAAAGTCTAACATGCTTTCCTAAAGGACAAGAATATCAAGCGTGGGTAAATTTCCCTTTATTACATTGAATGAAATTTTGACTTCTAAGAAAATTAAAAATCGGTGCTCCCGGGTGCCCGAGTCTATTGTGCCAAGTTGATGGAGATATTGCAGCTAGAGAGATTGGTGGATTGACACTTGCAACGGAATTGGATGAGAAAGGATATAGGTCCCCTACACTATTTCATCTCGTAAGAGTTGTTCCCGTACGTAGGTCCTTCAGAGAAAAACCAAAAGGGTCAAACTCAATAGATACGGAATTATCACTAGCAAATTTCCTAACAAAGATTAAGATTTTAATGATGTTAGAAGCATATAGGACATTTTTAGGGTAAAGGGTGGGTGAGGTGGTTTTGTTTGAGTGGTGCCATAGCGTTGAATTAGAACGCAATTGTCATTGCCGACCAACATAAATTGAGGATTGTTCAATTTAAATAGGTGAGGGAGATTACTAGAGTCGCGAGTGAGGTGGGATGTGGCTCCTGTATCCATGTACCATGCGTCATCGGGCTACTGGAGATTCATAGTGTTGTAGTCCTGACTCAGTTCGGTATGGGTCATAGGGTCGTATGCCTGTTGTTGGGCCGTGGAGAAGTGGGCCTGGTGTGGTTGACCCATGTAGTATGGACCAGGAGCAGGGCACAATATACTCGATGTTGGACTCGGGTTTTGGGCTGGGGTTGTTGGGTAAGGGCAAGGGGGAGGCCCAATTGGCAGAGGTAGGCCAAGACATTGGGCTGGCCCACAGGTATCGAGACTGGGCATGCTGTGGCTATCCACCGGAATTGGACCGGCCCCTGTCTCTGCCGCCGCGACCGTTGCCTCGGCCTCATCCTCAGCCATCGCGCTAATTTTGGTGCTCTGCGGGTTGAGGTGGTCCGGTGGGTGTAGGGATTGTCGGCGGTGCATCTACTACCAACGTCTTCTGATTATGTTCGTCTTGTTTGTCACGTCTAATCTCTTCCAATAGCAATTATGAGCGGCCTTATTGAAGCTAGAGAGAGGATCAGCTTGTTGGATCATCATCGCAAGTGTATCGTACTCACCTTTTGGCAACTCATTGATGAGTTGCAAAACCATCTTTGTTTCAGAAATGGGATTGCCAACATTAGACAATTGATCAGCAACTAATTTTAGTTATTTACAATAGTCTGACATGTTAGCAATTTTATGGGGTGGATAGCCATTGTACAACGGTCAAAATTGAAATTTGGCCGTTGTTGCAATGGTTATTATTACAAGGGGTGATCGGGTCGGGATGGGGAGGGACGAGTCGGGACGGGGGCGGACGGGGTCAGGATGGGGCAGATCGGGATCGAGACGGGCGGGACGATCCCAGGCCCCATCCCGAGTTCAAACCCCGACACCGACAAAATATTTTTTTATGGGGGATGGGTGTCGAGCGGGTCCCGATCCGGCCCACTGGACAACCCTTAGTTCTATCTAGATTATTATATATATATATTAAAAAATCTATTAAATATATATATATTTATAAATATTTAATTGCACATTTAATTATTATTATAATTATAATATATATTAATTTAAAATTACTATAAAAATCTAAAAAACTTTAAATCCTGAATATGTATTAATTTTTTTAAAACATAATGTATAAGTGGGGTTGGAGCTTTATGAGGTAATGACAGCAAAGTCACTCAAAAGGATAAGGAAGGCACCATATCTTGATCTTCTTTTTTTGGAAACAAGACATGATAGATATACAGTAAGATAATATGGATAGGAACACACGACTTCTGTTGGCTTCATCTTGAGCCAGCATTACCCAACAAATAGTATAAATATTTTTAAGAAACACAAATAGTAAAGAATTTGACTTCTACATATTGACGGTGTAAAACTCTTATATTATCGGATCATTTAAAATTATATTAATAGCATAGAAATAAGATAAATAATCGTCTATAATCGGTTAAATTGCATTGATGGTGTAACTTTTTTTTTTTATTTTCTATCCGATCTTCGATATCCGTATTAAAATCCGATTAATTTAAATTCACGTCGAGTAAGACTCCACTCAAAATAGCGCTCCCTACCAATAATTTTTACATACCCAAGGCTCGAACCTGAAACCTCTGATTAAGAGAGATCAACCCAATCTATTGAACCACATCCTTTTGGTGGTGATAGTGTGAAAATCTCATTATATTGAGAGCGGATATACAACAAAAATAGTACACATCACATACTTTTAGAACCTTTTTTTTTGAGGGGGTTATTGAACAATGTAGATTAATTAGCCGGTACTGTGCCATCTTTAGGAGAAACTGATAATATGATTGCATAGGAGTACAATTTCTCAGTCATGACTTGTAAAAAAATCATCGGGATCTTAGAAATTACAATGTCATCAACACATTTTTTCTTTCAATTAGTTTGCGGGGGGCTTTTACCTTTCCAGTAAAATATAAAAAATATACTTCTTCTTTACTAAAAAGGGACAGATAGTAGGATGACATTGTAGAACTGATAGTTTGAAGATTTCAATACTTTTTCTATTTTAAACAAATAAATTAAAGGGGTAAAGAAGATTTAGTAGCATTAGTACATAGATCATTTGAATTATATTCATGACGCTGCGTCCTAAAAAAATCAAGAATATTGCATGACCACATCTCGAAATTACAATGAGACTTGCAAAGACAAAAAAACAAAAGAAAAACTCTTCCCCTTCCCTCTCTGTATTTACAAAATCATAATAATCTGAAAGAGAAAACAAAATAAAAATGCACTCACGGTGAGGCCTAACACTTGGTGAAATTGGTGAAAACCATGACAGATCAGGGTCCAAATCTCAGCAGGAACGAAAAACGTCACCGAGTACTAATATTGATGGAAGGCAACCGGTACCGGAAAAAAGTATACAAAAGCTAGCTCAAACCACCAACAACAAGTATGCTTCCGCTCCAAATAAGTTGAGATCAGGTGGCACTAGTTTGAACATCACCATTATAAAAGAAAGGGAATAAAAAATGAAATCAATTGGAAGAAGAGGGAGGGACGTGGAAAACTTATCCTCAAGAAACGGGAAAGAATAAAGTGGAACGAACAAGTACACACAAGCTAGTTCGAACATCATAACATGCAGACTTAATCTCAAATAAGTTGAAATCGAGCATATAAATTCATACTGGCACGAACATCACCGTTATAAAAAAAATGAAATCAATTGAAAGAAAGGGAGAAGTGGAGACTCATCCTCATGAAATTGGGAAACGACTTAATCTCAAATAAGTTGAAATCGGACATATAAATTCATACTGGCACGAACATCACCGTTATAAAAAAAATGAAATCAATTGAAAGAAGAGGGAGAAGTGGAGACTCATCCTCATGGAATTGGGAAAGAGAGAAAAATTAAGGTGAAGAAATTTGGACAATTTTTTTTGTTTTTGTTTTCAAGAAGAATACAAGACCAAACGCCTAGAACAAAGAGTACATTGATATTTTCTCTTGAAGATAAAGCAAAGGGGAAGGAAGCAAAATTTCCGGCGACTCTCAACATCAACAGCCTGAACTTTGCCACCACAAGAAGGGCATGCTCCTGATGCTGCTTGTCTTCCTAGTTCTTTCTCTTCTGCATCACAAACATATATTATCAAACACATTTTTTTTCTCTCTCACACACACACTTTAATTTTGGGAGTATTTATGTTTTTCTCGAATTATGCGGATGTGATTGGCAAGTGCGCTTATATATGTTGTACCAAGTGTAAAGGATCTTTTTTGGGGTTTAACTTCTATGTATTACATTATCAAGTTACTCCCTCCGTTTTAAAATAGTTGTCATATTTTTTTAAAAAGAAATAAATTAGATTAAATTTTAAAATTAAATTAAATTATATTAATTTAATATTTTAAAATTAAAATTTAGATATTCAGAAATCATACGAAAAATACTATAAGTTACAATTTTTCTCATATTAATATGATAAAAAAAATATAGATCAACATGTTGGTCAAAATTTATATAATTTGACTTTTGAAAAAGCGTAATGTGACAAGTATTTTGATCAAATTTAATTATCATATTTATTAAAAATAATCATTTTAAAATACTCGACTTTTTTAATATGAAGAAAGAGATTATTTATTTCAATCTTACTCTTGCTATCTTATACAAATCATGTATTCTTGAAAAAAAGTAAAAACAGAGATAAGATCAAAATATAGTAGAGAAGGAAAATTTTGTCAAAGTAACTCTTATTATTAATGTTTTCTTGATTGATATGTAGAATATTAAAATGACAAATAATAGGATCAGAGAGTGTACTTTAAAGGTAGTTAAAGATAACTATGAAAATCATTAGTTAATAACCTGAAAAATAAAGCAAGTAAATTTCTATATAAATTAAATTGCATTAATTATGTAAAAAGTTTACACATTAGATATAAGATTCTAAATCCTTTTCACAAGGCATTAGATATGTGTTGCCTCACTTTTATTTTTGTAGAAATGTGATGAAACATACTCTTTATTTCTCATATCACTTTTGTTGTTGTTTTTGTTGTGTAGATGTTATGTCATCCGACTCCAAATCCGATGATGAACTCGTAGGGGCACATGAGTACGCCGTCACTATCCAACCCTCACCACTTCAAGAAAATGCGAGTTTCCACCTCAACACCACGTTGTTGCACCTACTCATCACTAAGAACCTATTTGGAGGTCTACCAATAGATGACCCAAAAAGGTACCTTAGAAATTTTCTTGGGGTGTGTGCCACCAATGTTCAAACCAATGTCTCAAGTGAGGCCGTCAAGTTGAGGATCTTCCCATTTTCTCTCACGGGAGAAGATACTACATGGTTGGATGATTTTCCATCCTGTTCCATCAATACATGGGCAGAATTGACTGAGGCATTCCTCAATAAATTTTCCCTCCTTTCCACATGTTACAACTTCATGACGAAATCAATAACTTCAACTTCCTAATGAGGCCTTCATGAAGCTTGCACTCGATTTAAGAAGAAAGTCAAAAGTTGTCCAAAGCATGGGTTGTCCGATATTATTCTTCTTCAAACTTCTTATGGGTCTTATGAAGGAGGCTCTCCTGATGAACAATGCTACCAAGTATATGATGAAGAAGCTCATTTTTTTAACAATCAAACGGGGGTTCCCGGCCTAACTACCAAAGTCCCAATCAAGGGGTTTGACGGTAAGGTCAAGGGAATCAAGGTTGGAACAAAGATCAAGGAGGCTCGAATTGGAGGGATAACAATCAAGAGGGTTACAACAATAACTATAACAATCAGAAGAAATAATCCATATGTTCCACCAAAGGGTAGCCTACAAATTTCAAACCAACCATCAACTAGTGATCCATCTAGTTCAAAGATTGAAGATATCTTCTCAAAAGTGTTAAGAGAAGTTGAGTCAACTGGCACCTTTTCAAAGAGGTGAATGATGATATGAAACGTATGAGTTATGGAATGAGAACTACGGGGAAAGTTGTGAGATCTCACTCAACTTCCATCAAACAATTGGAATCCCAACTTAGCCAATTCTCGGCTACCCTAAACCAAAGGCAAAAAGGTACACTCCCTAGTGACACGGTGGTAAATCCCAAAAATAATAGTGATCATACTTGTAAGTCCATCACTACAATGAGTGAAAAAGTACTTGAGGAAGATAGGTTTCTAAAATAATATATGGTTATTGATGATAAGACACCTAATGTATAACCCATTATTGTGGAAGAACATAATATTTCTAAGAAGAAGTGGGCTAGTATTGAAAAGCCCATTGTCATTGAAGAAGTACCTACAAATGATGAGACCTCGGAAGTTGTGTCACTTGTTCCTAACCCCCTCCCACCACCACCACCACCACATTTTCCTCAAAGGCTAGCAAAGAAGACAGATGATGTGAAATTTATCAAGTTCATTGAAAAATTGAAGCAACTCTCTATTAACATTCCATTGATGGAAGCCCTTGAGAAAATGTCGGGCTATGAGAAATTCATGAAAGATATTGTTACTAAGAAAAGGAAAGCTAGCTTTGAGACGGTGGATATGACATATCATTGTAGCTCCATTGTCACTAAGGCTCTAGTTAAAAAGAAAGAGGACTCTGGAGCTTTCACTATTCCGTGTACCATTGGTGTTTATAAGTTTGCAAAGGCTTTATATGATCTTGGTGGAAGCATCAACTTGATGCCTCTTGCAATATTTAAGAAGTTGGATTTGGGCACTCCCCGTCCGACAACTATGAGGTTACTAATGGCAGATTGAATCGTAAAACAGCCGGTGGGAATTCTCTTTGATGTTCTTGTTCGAGTGGATAGATTCATCTTTCTGGCCGACTTTGTTATTTTGGACTGTGAGGTGGATTTTAAAGTTTTCATAATCTTGAGATGACCATTCTTATCCACGGAGCGAGTACTTATTGATGTTGAGAGGGATGATATTAAATTCTGGATGAACAATATAGAGATCACATTCCATATTTGAAAGTCAATGAAGCAACTGATGGACATGAGTGTGTGTCAGTTATTGACACTATACATGAAGTCGTGGAGACTACCGTTGAAAATGAATATGTTGGTGAAATATTGGCAGTGGTGTTGATGAACTATGATGGAGAAAACTATGAAAAATTTGAGGAAATGGTTAATGCTTTGGTTGGATTGGGGTCATACAACTACAACCCAAGAAGCTTGATCTTGACTTAGAAAACTGAGAGACTCCTCATGTAAAACCATCAATTATTAAACCATCTACCGTAGAGCTCAAACTTCTTCTTTCACATTTGAGGTATGAGTTTCTTGGTCCAAACAATACCTTGCCTTTCATAATTTCCAATCGGTTAACAAAAGTGCAAAGTGAGAGATTGTTGGTTATTTTGAAGAAATACAAAAGGGCCATTGGTTGGTCAATTGCGGATATTTGGGGAATTACTTCTAGTATTTGCACTTATAAAATCAAACTTGATGAAAAATGAATTCCTATTGTTGAGCATCAAATGAGCTTGAACCCTCCTACGCAAGAAGTTGTGCAGAAAGAGATAATTAAATAGTTGGATGCCGGTGTGGTGTACCCAATAGCGGATAGTGAATGGGTAAGCCCAGTCCAATGTGTACCAAAATTGTGGTATTATCGAGGTTCCTAATCAGAAGAATGGAGTGATACCGACTCACACGATTACCGGTTGAAGGGTGTGTATGGACTACCAAAAGTTGAACTATTAGAAAATAAGGGATCACTTCCCAGTGCCATTCATGGACCGAATGTTTGATAGACTCGTGGGGAGGGACTTTTATTACTTTCTAGATGGTTATTTGGGATATAATCAAATTACTATTGCCCCGAGGACTAAGAGAGAACCACATTCACATGCCCGAATGACAACTTTGCTTTTAGAAGAATGCCCTTTGGTTTATTCAATGCTCCCGCTACTTTAGAGATACTATTTCACCAATCGAGTCACGGATATAGAACATATTCATACCTAAAGATTTTCCATAAAGTGATGACAAAAAAAAACTTTTACAAATCTTTCCATTTTCCCAAAGGTGCATGATGTCCATCTTCTATGATATGGTGGAAGAATCCATTGAAATCTTCATGGATGACTTCTCTGTGGTTGGGGACTCTTTTGATGCTTGTTTAGAGAATTTGGATCGAGTGTTAAAATGTTGTGAAGAGACCAGTTTGGTTCTCAATTGGGAATAATGTCACTTTATGGTCAAGGAGGGCATCGCTTGGGCACAAGATTTTAGAAAAGGGAATAAAGGTTGATCAAACCAAAGTTGAAGTGATTATCTCATGGATAAGAAAGATGTTAAGCCTAGATTGATATGTTGGGTCCTCCTTTTGCAAGAGTTTGATTTTGAAGTTAAATATAGAAAGGGATGTAAGAACCAAGTGGTAGACTATTTATTAAGACTTGAAGAAGGGGGGAAGCCAAGTGATGGGATTGAAGTAAATGATTCCTTTCCGGATGAGCATATAATGGCAGGATCACATGATATGATTCTGTGGTAAGCTGATTTTGCAGACTATCATGCAAGTGACATAATGCCAAGTGATTTAACTACACATACAAAGAAGTTTTTGAGTGACGTCCGGAAGTTTTATTGGAATGAGCCTTACCTTTTTCGGGTTTGCGCCTATAACATGATAAGGAGGTGCATTACCGAAGTTGATATGATACCCATAATTGAAACTTGTCACTCATCTCCCGTTGGTGGTCATCATAGTAGATACCCATAATTGAAGTTTGTCACTCATCTCCCACTGGTGGTCATCATAGTAGTGCAAGGACCGCGGAGAAAATTCATCAAAGCTGTTACTATTGGCGAACTATCCATCAAGATGTCTATGATTATGTGAAAGTTTGTGATCAATGCCAAGGCATGGAGGCATCTCACGGAAGCATGAGCTACCTTCAACACCAATCCTTGAAGTAGAGTTGTTTGACATTTGGGGCATTGACTTTATGAGTTCGTTTTTGAGTTCTTATGGCAACAAATACATCCTTGTGGTGGTTGAATATATATTGAAATGGGTATAGGTCATAGCGCTTCCAAAAATAAAGGAAAGAGTGTCACCACATTCTTGAAAAAGTACATCTTCTCGAGGCTTGGTACTCCTAGGGCTATCATATTCCACCCCGCGATTTTTGAGTGCAATTGAATAAAGAATCTGGCAACCCAAGACCCTTCCCGAGGGTCACGTATGACTTATACGAGTGTTATGAAGGTGTACGGAAATGAAAATTAGGCGATATGCTAAGCATTCTGCCCTACAGAAGCAGATCTACTTCGCGGATTGAGCCACAACATAAAGCCTCAACTTCCCAACCATACTGCCACCATATGCGTTAGGTTCTACAGCCGCATATGGTGGTATGCGATGCAGAACCTGCCGTATATGGAGGCGGTGGGTGATGCTATTTAAAGCTAAGATCGGTGGCATCTTCATTTTATTTCATTTATGACCAAGACACCTCCTAAACACTCTACAACATTTCTCTAGGGTTTCTAAATCATCAAGGACTCATTCCATACTATTTTAAGGAGAAATCTTCCATAAATAATCATTAAGAAGCTTGGAAATCATCTTGGTAGCATGGTGGAGTAAAGGATCTTCTTGAACTTGGAGAAAAGGTTACGCCATAAGTTCTCTTCGCTGATTTAAGGTAAGATATTGATGCTCTTAGTGATCTCTAACATCTCATAGTTTTGTTGAAATTATTAATGAAGGTAAAATGTCGTAGTTGAGCTAGAACTCCATGAAAGAATTGTTATGAATCTTGGATTGTTATTGGTCAAGTTTGAGATGATCATGGCTAAGAGTTAAAGGATATTGTGTTAGAAACTATGGAACATATAGTTTGATCTTGGTGTTGCTTTGGTTGGTGTTGTTGTTATGGTTATGGTTGGTGTTGTTATTGTTAAAAGGGAAAGTAATAACATCTTGGTAGATTTGTACACCATAGCTTAAGGAACACGCCTACTAAGTGATCATTAAATTGTCCCAATGAATTGATTCTTAGTTTATTGATCTTAGCTTAATCCAAAACCTCTATATTGTGTAGTTAGTCACTCGTAAGGCATTTGGGGGTTCGTGAGATATTGTTAACTAAGAGATGTAGGTATGTAAGTCTATCCCCTTCTTTCAAAAACATGAAATCCAAAGTGTTTATCATTTTCAAAAAGAAACGTCCATAGAACTCTTCTATTTGTATATTGTTATCCCTTGTCAGGAGTAGTTTCTTTGTTTCCGAAAAGTTAAAGTCAAAGTGGTCAGGGCCTTTTGAGGTCACACAAGTGTTTCCCCATGATGCCATTAAGATTGCTTGACCAAGTAGGAATCAAATCAAAGTGAATGGACAAAGAGTGAAGCACTACTTGGGTGTGCCCAATAAGGTGAAGATAATCGAGGTGATCTACCTCAACGAGCCTTGAAAAAATGGTAACAACATCATGCCGCGACGTAAAATTAGGCGCTTCTTGGGAGGCAACCCAAGTATTTTTCTTGTTTTAATATTTGTTTAAGTGTGTAGGATGTAAAGTTGTAGGGAGAAATGAAGTGAAAGAATATGGGGAACAACCAAAACCTAAACAAATCTGTGATTGGGAATTGAAACCAGTGTCGAAGCCAAAAGTGTAGGGTTTGCGAAGTGAATGTGATGCCGTATTCACAGTTTGTGGTCGCATTTCACATCACACTATAGACCCAAAATTGACCAGTGAGTAAGGTAAAAATGCTAGAATTGGAGGGCTAATGCGACGCTGCATTTCCAATGTGGTGCACTATGTGGTCGCATTTCGTCAAATGTCATGAGGGCAGGTAAAGATCAAACGCGACAAGAATATGGCACCGCAAACACTGAATGTGGTCTCATTCTCAATGCATCCCTAACGCATATGAAATATTAAATTGAAATTTCAATCTCCCTCTTCAAAGCACTCGTCAGTTACACTTCCCCACTCACCCTAATTGACGTTTTTAGACTTAAATCGCGCCCAATCGTCTTTAAGGATCACTATCACACCACTCACCTTCGAAATCAACCCTGAATATGTGTGGATTCCTCCTTTCTCCTAGTCTTCAATCAACTATCAAGGTATGTCGATTCTTGCTAATAAGTCTTTTTTGCAATTTCATTGTGGATCGACTTAGTAAGCATGAAATTTAGATTTTTAGTGTTTCATTGATGTTTGTGATGTAGAAATTGAGCATATTGACTGTATTTGAATGAATGGGGTATGAAACTAACTATGGAGATCTAGGGTTTGAACTGAACTAGGGGGATTTATGGTTTGTGAACTAGAATTGATCATAGGCTGTGTAGTGTATTATTTGTGACCTATGAGTGCATTGGATGTCTTATAATTCCCGATGATGGATGTGTGATAACTTTCTTAAGGGGATTAATCGTGTGTGTGTGTTGGGTATGTGTTGTGCCAAAATTTGTAATTGATCTTTACTGTGGGTAGAAAACGTGTTAGGGTGGTTTTTGATAGATTGCAATGGAAGAAACTCTGAAAATTTCCATTGAAGGCTGGGAAGACGACGGAAATGCGACGTTGCATTTTCCTTATGTGATCGCATTTGCGTCGCATTCCTCCTGGATAATTGGCAGTAACTAGGCCTAAAGGCAAGAGTATGCGGTCAAAATACGGCACCTCATTCGTAGAATGCGACTGCATTCCATGTCGCATGCTCCGTTTCCAAAATAAGCAGTGAAGTTGTTAAACTGGAAAACTTTGTGGCATACAAGCGGCATCGTATATTGCATATGCTGAGTCATATTCAGTGAATGCGATTGCATTTCACTAAATACAGTACTGCATACTCTTTATGTGACGCTGCATACCCATCATATTTCGTTGTTGTTCATTGATTGGCCTATTTTTCTCCCATGTTCCTTTGCTTAGTTATAGTTTCCTTTAGCATGTTTTAAATAGCATAAAAACAACAAAAAGATTTTGCTTTCTTTTTACTTTTTTGTAGTAATATTCTGTTTCCAGAATGGTTTATGGCAAAAACATTGCATAACGAAATACCTCCAAAACGGGGAGAAAGTCGAGGCGGAAAAGAAAAGATCACACTCCTTCACAAGACCAAGAGGAGTGGACTCATGTGGAGGGGGGCCCACTACTCCCTCCCAGCCCCAACCTCCAACTCAGGTTGTAGGGGGAAGTAGTGCAAATTCCCAAATGCTGTGATAAGAGCCCGAGAAGCGGATATATATTGAGGATGCCCTTCAGTTCAAGGATGACGAGGTGAAGGAGAGCTATGAACAAAAGCGCACCTTCAACTATGAAAAGCAAGTTTGCCTTAGGGGTTTAGAGGATTCATTCCCTCGGATTCTTGAGCAGCTACAGAAGCGTAACTTGATGGTGTTCACCAAACCTCCCCGTGTGTTTGTTCCCACACTAGTGAGGGAGTTCTATGCTAGTTTAGGAGTATCCATGGGGAAGAAGAAAACTTATTTGAGAGGTTGTACGGTGCGGGGTGTTACGGTACTGGTGTTTTAAGAGGGGGCAAATGGCATCTACTTTGGCAATAATGGGACACCGAATTGTGAATTTGAATATAAGATTTGGAATGACAACATCGAGAGCCAACATGCATAGTTGGATGAGGTGATTGCAGCCCCGAGCACCATACCTCCATGGATTCATCCGCGGACTCAAATTCAGAAGACAAGCCTTAATATTGAGGCAAAGTTTTGGTTGACTTTCATCAGTAGCCGTTTTGGTCATCTCAAAATGAAATATTAGTAGGCCTTCCCAAGGAAGTCCTTCTCGGGTGTATCATGACAGGGGTCCATTTGAATGTGGGAAAAACTATATACTATCACATCATTGATCGAGATTGGCAGCCCACATGGTCCTTACCATTCCACTTTCTGATCACAACTATATATCAGAAGGAAAATGTTCATTCTTTCCGACGGGTGGACAGAGGTTGCACTCCTACGAGCATTATTGATATCCTCAAGTTAGAAGATGATGAGAACCTAGAGAGAAAGAAGAAGAGAGCAAAAACTCAGACTATTAATTTGACTACGGGATTCGAGGATATAACCCGGCCTGCCACTACTACCATGCCCATATTGCTCGGTATTTATTTTGGGGTTGTTTCTACTAGTACAGTTATGGGATCCACAACCAGTGACACCCCTTCTACCACTTCAGCAGCACCTTGTCAGGGACTCAGGCCCCCTTTCTGTTATCGATTTCATCAAGACCATTTCCGACATGATCAAAGCAGCAATGGCTGAGTCCAACAAAGAGTTGAGAAAGCGGGTAGATGCATTGGAGAAGAGAGTTGAGAAAGTTGAGACGAGCGATAATGAAAATTTGGCAAGTGTCAAGAGAGACCTTGCCCAGCTTTAGACACAGTTTTGTACCTCCCATACTCCACTGCTCGATGATATGGGTACTTAGATAGGACAACTAAATGATAGCATCTCGATAGAGACTATTGATAGTAGCCCAAAGTTAGTGGATCCCGAGGCAGGGGCAGACAAGGAGGATACTAATCATGATGCATACAAGACCTTAGATGATTTTGAGGCACTTCCTGACACCTTAGATGACAAGCTTCAGGCAGGGATAACTGCTTTATTTTAGACACATCATCTGGGTGCCCGTATTAAGGAGGCGTTAGAGAGAGACATCCAGATAGCCCGTAAGCATTCGTTGATAGATTTGGCAGAGAGACAGATGAAGGGTACTGAGGCCCCTCCTCTACCAGTTGATAGTGCTATATCCTCCCAGTCACAGACTCTAGGGCCACCCGTTGATTTCATAATTGATCACATTCTACCCACCTAGCCTGGTTTAGCTCCTTCATATTTGGCTCGACGTGACGCTTGATGCATCCAATGGAGTTCTCACCTCTTTTAACTTTTTGTGATACATTGAGGACAATGCACTATCGTTTTAGTTAGGGGCGGGTTCATTTTATTGTAGTGAGATGGGATTGGTATGAATTCTGAAGTTTATTTGATTTGGTTTGTAATATTTGGATGTCTAAACCTATGTTTGATGTTTTGTTAAGTATTGTGTTTCGTTAGTCTTTTTATATTGCTTTTGTGTTTTTCATTAGTATTTTGTATTGTTTTTGTGTTTTTGCCCGTGTGTCGTGGTATTAGGTATATCCTTGGTTTTCTTAACTGTGGTTCTTTTTCTAAGGATGCTAATGGTCTTTTGAACCCGATACTTTTAGGTAGTGTTGAGTCGCTTTTTCTAATGATAGATAGTTGGACAATTTCTTAAGGGAATTAAGCTTTATGGTATGTCATTGTGACTTGTTTGGTACCAATACATTGAATTGTGTACACGTTAAGTTAATACCCCTCCAAAAATTTCAAAAATTTAAAAATTGATTTTTTAAAGGATAAAGATGAACGATTGGAAACATGTGGCTCATTATGTGACTTTTGAATACCATTTTGATACGTTTGCACATATTGAGTTTGTCTTAGAAGTCAATTGCTCAACTTGGAATAATGCATGTGCCATGTGTGGAGAGCTTTGTTCAATTAGCTTTTGTGCTAGCTTGTATCAACTAGAACTTGCTCGGTCGGTCTAACAAAACTAATCTTGATGGTGGTGGTTGAAGAAATGAATTTATGCATTCTTTGTGTGTCCAAAATATAACCTTTCTAATATTTTGAGCCTACCAAAGCATAAATTTCATCACTAGTTACCCTTTTGAGCCTTAATCCTTTCTTTGTAATCACATTACAAGCCATGACCTTTTTGACATCTAACCTCTTTTGAACCTGTCCTTCCTTGATCTCGAAGTCTCAACTTAAGTTTTTGGCCTAAGTTGGGGTGAGATTCTATGTGAATAATGTGAGAAGATCAACTTAAGCTTTTAGCCTAAGTTGGGGTAGGATGCCAAGTATATGAAGGAAACAATGTGCAATGTAGTTGTTTACATGACTCCCTGTCAAAAAAAGAGAAAAGAAAGAAAAAGAAAGAGAAAAGAAATAAAATGATGTTTTATTTTTGGATAAAAGCAAGGGGAGAATGTAGAAAAAAAGTATGGAAATAATAGTGGCATTAGAAAAATGGAGACTAATCTTGCAAAGGCTAAGAAGATGAAAGAAACAAATAGGAATCAAAGAAATGGCCCCAACATGAAAAGATGTGTAGATTTCAGGGAAGTTGTAGTCACTTTCTATACAAATGAACATCTTACCCGACCCTAAGCCTACATTATTACTGAAAAAGTCCCTAGAGATCTCCAAACAATCACCTTTGAGTTAGGATTGAAAGAAAGTAAGGGCAAGCCTATGGTTTGATATTTGTTGCACTTAAGATTCTTAGTTTAGTGTGGGTGATTGCTTCTTGTCCCTTGTTTACTATATATCCTTGTGTGTGGGACTTTCTTCTTGTGAGGTCGCATGTGTTATGACAAAGGATTGAGATTTGTGCTTTCTTAACTAGCCAAAAAGTATGTGAACAAGAGAATGGTAATCTCTAGTCAGACTTTGAGGCTTGTGGTTTCCATGCCATTCTATCAAATGTAATTTAGTGATTAGGAGAGGTGGTTGTGTGAATTGAAGAAGCATGTTTGTATTCTCATTATTGGTACCAACTGACAGTCATATACATCCATTGTGTCAGTAGTCGAGTCTTGTGTGAGTCCTAGTCTTGTGTTTTGAGTCTTGTGTGAGTCGTAGTTTTGTGTTGTTGCTTGAGGACAAGCAATAAGTTAAGTTGGGGGTGTTGATAAGTCGTAAATTTTAGGATTATTAGCATTCACTCCTTATACTTTTAGATGTCTTCTAAGCATCTTTTTTGATATTTATAGTATTTTCATGTGTTTTCAGATATTTGATGGATCAAAGATAAAGAGGAAACAAAATAGTATTAAAGGTCCAAAATAGCACTCATATGCGATGGAAATGTCGCACCGCAAACTCATAATGTGGCTGCAAGTGAACCGCAAACTTAGAGCAAAAAGGTTGACAAAAACAAGAAGAATGCGATGAGTATGCGACACCGTAAACTCTCAAATGCAATCGCATACTCTTCAAAAAATCAACCAGTGAGCTAAACAAAATGGACAGAAGTGCGTAGCAAATGCAGCACAGCGTACCAAAAATGCAATCGCATACTCAAAGCTTCGCCAAAATAGTGAAGAGTGACAAAACAAAAAAAATGTGGCATCACCTGAAGTATGCGACCACATTCCAAAGAATGTTGCACTACATAAATTACGAGAAGGAATTTGGGCATGAGAATGCATCCAGAATACGACCGCATTCTTGTCGGGGCATTGCGGTTTGTCAGCTATCTTTTGTACCTTTTTTCCTTTCCGTATAAATACCTTGCATAGATTTCTGAGCTCATTATTCTATATTCTATTCTCTGAACAACCTTTTAGCTTTTATCATTGAATAAGAAAATTTTGGGTGTAGCTTTATAGAGATTCTCTTCTCTTCTTCTCCACTTTAATTGTAAGGACATGAATACTTTTACTATTTTTAATACTTATGCTTTCATTGTATTTAATATGAGTTTCTAATTTCTTAGATAGGGTTGTGGGATCAAAGGGATTTGGTATGTTATTGAGCTTGTCATTAATTCATTGGGTGATGTGATTGTTCTCAGTAGTCTTTGTTTTGTAATGTTTATTAATGGTGGCCAACATTAATAGTGCCTAAAGTCTTTAACTAGCTTGGAAAAGATGATAGGGATTAGGAAAAGAATTATTGATAAGAATTTTGGGTTTTAACCCCCATCTAATAGCTAGAGTTAGTAATAGAATATCTAACTTGAAATTAAATTGGATATCCTCAATTGCACATCATAGAGCTTGGAAAAGCTTATGGTGAAATTTATCAATTGAGTTGAAAAACCTTTTGATAACCCAATAGAACCATTATTTAGAACATGAATGTTTCCCGTTTGAATTAAATAGCATCCTAGTTGCATCCTTTCCCCAAAGGCATAACAACCCTAGTCGTTTCTTAATTTGATAATCTAAATCTATTGCATGATACAACTTAGTTCAATAGTCGTTACAAACAAACAAGTATTTTTTCCCTTTTCACTTTGAAATTTAAACTAATTGTTGAGGCTTGCATTTAAATTGTACGTTTCTCATCGTATTCCCTGTGGAATTCGACCCCAACCTTGTTGGGTTATATATTTATCAACGGCCGCTTTACATCCTTTTCGAATGTGTAATTTGGGCATATCACCCATAACATTAAAGAAGTAATCATTTTTAATATTGCTCAATTCTAAAAAAAATATTAATAAATTAGAGTAACTTAGTAAATTATACCTAGTATTTTTTTAATGGGCGTTAAAAAAACTAAAATGACAGTTAAAATAGAACGAAGTAATTATTTTTTATAGAAACTTTCAGATGCAATCTTTTATAAAGGGCTCAAAAGAAAACTATGGAGGTGGAAATAACAATGAAAACAACATTGTACTGCACTAGATGACAGTATTTATAAGCTAAAAAAAAAACAAATAATATGAAGTTGTTCCTCCTCCTTTTTTTTAAAGAAAAAATATTTTTATTACATATGGGTAGGGGAAGGGGAAATGGGGAGGGAATTACAACGTGGGGATTCGAACCCTCACCAATAAGATGAAAATTCAGGTATCCAACCAACTAAGCTACTATATCCCTACTTGTTCCCCCTCCTCTTCGTTGGACATATAAGATCTTTAAGGAGAAACCATAGAATATGGGTTTAAGCGAAGTGCATAGTTTTTCCTTCATTTTATTTTCGCTATTACATTTTTCTCTTGAATCAATGGTAAAAAATATTTTGTGTAATTTATAGGTCACGGATTCAAATTGTGAAAGCAACCACTAATGTTTATAACATTGAATGCTTTGTGCGTCATCCTTTTTTTTTAATTTCAAATCAAATTGTGTCAGGGAGTTCAGAAGGTGGCTAGCTTTAACCTAGCACAATTATGTGGATTGTACACTCTTTGCTGAATCACAGGGAGAGAGAGGAGGGTTCGAGACTTGGATCACGTGAGGTGAATCAAGGAAGACGATGGCAAAGTATTGGTGGAGGACGCACATATTAGACAGAGGTAGCAGTCGTACTTTCAAAAACTCTTGAACAAAAAAGAAAATAAAGACATTGTGTTGGGAGATCTGGAGCAATTCGGAAGGTACCAAGATTTTGTATATTGTAGAAACATTAAGGTTGAGGAGGTTAAGGGTGTTGTTCGAATGATGCGCAGGGGACGAGCAACCGGGCCTGATGAAATCCTAGTTGAATTTTGGAAGAGCGTCGGCATGGCAGGTTTGGAGTGGATGACCGAATTGTATAATGCCATTTTTAAGACAACGAGAATGCCCGAAGAATGGAGGTGGAGTACAATGATTCCTTTTTACAAGAACAAAGGTGATATCCAAAGTTGTGACAACTATAGGGGTATCAAGCTGCTAAGCCACACTGTGAAAGTTTGGGAAAGGGTCGTGGAGATGAGAGTGAGAAGAGGCGTGTCTATTTTGGAGAACTAGTTTGGATTCATGTCGGGGCGTTAGACTAGAGAAGTCATTCATCTTATTAGGAGGTTGTTGGAGTAGTATAGGGAGAGGAAGAAAGACTTACATATAGTTTTCATCGACCTCGAGAAGGCATACGACAAAGTTCCTAGAGAGGTTCTATGGAGATGTTTGGAGGTTTGGGGTGTACATGTGGCATACACTAGGGCGATCAAGGATATGTATTATGGAGCTAAGATCAAGGTACGGACAATAGGAGGATACTCAGAGCACTTTCTAGTGATGATGGGGTTGCACCACGGATCAGCTCTTAGCCCATTCTTATTTGTCTTGGTGATGGATGGATTGATGCGATAAATCCAAAGGGAGGTTCCATGGTGTATATTATTCGCAGACGACATATTCCTGATTGATGAAACTCATAGCAGAGTGAACGCTAAGCTGTAGGTTTGGAGATAGACTCTGGAGTCTAAAGGGTTCAGGCTGAGTAGGACCAAGATAAAATACTTGGAGTGCAAGTTCAGTAACGAGAGCGACCTTGAGACAAACGTGGAGGTGAGGCTTGGTACTCAGGTCATTCCTAAGAAATGAAGCTTCAAGTACCACGGGTCTATTATCCAAGGGAATTGAGAGATTGATGACGATGTCACACATCGTATTGGGGCAGGATGGATGAAATAGAGGCTCACGTTTAGAGTCTTGTGCGATAAAAAGGTGCCACCAAAACTTAAAGGCAAGTTCTATAGGGTGGTGGTTAGACCGACTATGTTGTATGAGGCGGAGTGTTGGCCAGTCAAGACTTCGTACATCCAAAAGATGAAAGTTGCGGAGATGAGGATGATGAGATGGATGTGTGGGCATACAAGGAGGGATATGATAGAAATGATGATATTTGAGACAGAGTGAGACTGGCCTCAGTGGAGGATAAGATGCGGGAAATAAGGTTGAGATGGTTCAGACATATGTAGAGGAGAGACACAAATGAGCCAGTGCGGAGGTGTGAGAGGTTGTCTATGGACGGGTTCAAGAGGGGTAGAGGTAGGCCGAAGAAGTATTGGGGGGAGGTGATTAGATGAGATATGACGCAGGTGCAATTTACTGAGGACATGACCTTAGATAGGAGGTTGTGGAGGACACAAATTAGGGTAGAAGGGTAGTAGGTAGTTAAGTGTAGTCCTACTTACGCTTACATACTGGTAGTTGTAGTGTTATTATGCAGGCATGCTTAGCCTATCATATTATGGCGTAATATTGCTTTATAGTCCTTTGTTGTTTGATTTCGGCTGCTATGTGCTCTTTAGTGTTCTTTTTTTATCTTATTTACCTGCATTAGTTACTGTTTCTTTTTTCAGAATGCTCTATCATAGCTTATTTTCTTTTTTTACCATCATTTTCATACTGCTTTAAATTTCTTGATTGGGTCTGGCCGTTTCTCTTTCTTTGCTTGTGCTTATGCTTTTTCTTGAGCCGAGTGTCATTCGGAAACAACTGATCTACCTACCAAGATAGAGGTAAGGTCTGCGTACACTCTACCCTCTCTGGGATCTCACTAGGAAAATGTTCAGTATCAACAAAAACATCCTGTGTAGGAATATGATGACTAGAAGAAGTACCCTTGCCCTTGTTACCCCTACTAGAAGAAGCACCATTACCCTTAAACATACCTCTTAATCCTTCCATTTTAATTATGATAATAAATAATTAAAGATAATAAAATTAAGTGCGCTAAATAAAATAAATAGACAATAATAATTTAATGAATAAACGAATGTACCAAACGCCGACGTAACGCCGACGTGTAATCGAGAGGTTGAAAATTGAAACTTTGCTCGATGGAAGATCCTCAAGCTAGTTTCCAACTTCACTCCGAATTCCCAAATGAATAAATAAAATTGAATATTTAGTAAACAATGTAGATTTATAAAGAGATAGATTGAGAGATTGTAGGAAGATTTGTGAGAAAGATGAAGAGAAAATAAGTTATTTATAGTTGGAAATTGGGTTAAAGTGTAAATATAATAACTTATGGGTTAAAAATAAATATTGAGGGGTAGGGGGGTTGAGGGAGGGGGAGGCCAAAAATGGTCGTTGCACAACAGCCAAAATGTAAAATGGTCATTGGTGCAACGGTTATTTTTGCAAATGGGGGGTTACGTGCGGGATCGGGATCTGGTCGGGACTAGCGGGACTGGGGCAGGCCGGGACGGATCGGGATGAGACATTGTCCCGTCCCGGTTCAAGTCCCGATACCGAATTTTTTTTACTACTCGGGTTCGGGGCGGGACCGGGCCACCCCGGCCCACTGGCCAGCTCTAGTCATGACTAACTATTGATATCTAATTATATTTAGTAATTATAGTTTGTTTTAATTACATCTCATAGCTAAAAGTTATATGTTAATTATCATCCATATCTATACAAAAATACATTAGGTTTATGACTTATATTTATCAATCACTCTTCTTTTCTCCCTCACCTCTCTCTCCGCCGCCGCCCCACTGCCGGAGCTCCGGCAACGAATCACGAATACAACACCTCTCTCCTCTCACTCTCCTTCACACAACTGCCGGATATCTCCTTCGACGAGCAACCGGAGCTCCGCTTTCTCTGCGTCTCTATCTACCTCCTCCTAGCTCCAATGTCATTACCGTCGATGGTGGCAGCGGACTTCGGCGACGATGTCAATGGAGAGGAGAACGGCACCAGATCTGAGAAGAGAGAGCAATGAGTTTCGCCGGAGCATTTAGTAGTTGCCAATGGGGTAACAATTACACTATAAGGACTCCCATTAGGATATTGTTTGTGGTGGATTTCATTCAGATGTCCCCATATTAGTTCATATGTCTTCTTATTAGTTCTCTCCTATGTTCAACTTCCGATATTGCCAATATCATTTTGGTTTTCCACGTCCCTGAATATTTTTCTTATAGAAGTAGAAAATTGCATTACCGGATGTTGATTGTTTAGTACTCTTGGTACACCTTGTCTGTCGACCAGAAATGCTATGCTTACACACAAGACTACTCCTCTTCCCGAAAGCTTCGCAGGGACTACTTAGGACGACGGACGACCGCCCGTAGGGGGTTTACTGCACAAGGCTTCTCCTTAACGTTTTTGCCTTGTCTTGAATACAATAAAGTAACTATTGTCGAAGTGTATTTTCTCAGATCTGGGCGGCGTTGGAGTGTATTTTTTTCAGATCTAAAACGGTGGCTCAGATCTAGTCGGCACCGAAAAACCACATTGAACTTCGACGAACAAAGTGATTGGAGTGTATTGTATTTCAGGTCCGAGTGTATTTGTATTTCAGTGTATTCATTATTTTTTTTGTGTAAAATAGTGTTTTTTATATATTTTTGGTCTGTATTTCGAAGGAGATTTTTTTGTATTCAAATGAATACAATAAATTTTGAATACAGCTGAATATTCATATATATTTTTTTATATATTTATGTTGTTTGAATATAATTGAATTTAAATACAATAAGTAGAATATAATATTTTTCACATTTATGTTGTTTGAATACAATCAAATTTTAAATACAATGAATTGAATACGGTGTAAAAGTAGCTACAAATGAAACAGTTGAGTTGAATACACCTAACTTGATTACAAATGAATACATCTAACTTGAATACAACGAAATCTGACTTTAATACAGCGAAAATTGAAATATAACAAAATTTTCAATACACTTTAGTGTAGCTCCAAAATATAATTATCAAAAGTATAACTATACTTAAAAAAAAGCCCCCAAAGTGTAATCATTTGTGTAAGTTCCACCATCACTTATCATCACATAGTGATTTTCATGAAAAAAGCACAAGTATAGCATTAAAATTTAAAATGTGTGAATACTTTAATACATTTTAGTTCATGAAAGTTGTAAAAAGTGTATACAAACAAAATCTCGTCAAACATTTTAGGACGATCCTAAATGAATCTCTGTTACCGTAGGGTGAGCACCTCCTTTTTAATCCTCTTCTACGTCATTAATTTTTTCATAAATATCTAGTTTATTTTTAGTCTTTGCTGATTTATATACTCATGATCATCCCACTATATATATATATATATATATATATATATATATATATCACTCATTCCTCTAACAATGAAAATTTAATGTAAATTAAATAGCAAACACTTTGGCCGTTTCTCAACATGTAATATTTCACGTTATCATCAAATTTAATTGAACAAGGTAGTAGATAATGTTGTTCATATTTAAAAGAGATTTACTTGTCGATATACTTCGATGATATGATAGTATAAAACTAATTAGATTTAGCATAGGACTTTTTTTTAATTAGCCACACGTTGCAGTGTGGGGTCCTCCTTCCTCATTTTTTTTAAAATAAAGAACAAAATATTAGGAGTTATACTTTTTCAGAACTCTCGAAAATTGGAGACGACCTATGACCTTTATGTGATAGAGCAATGAAGCTAAAATAGTTAGAAAAAACATCAAATGGAGTTTACTCGTTTGAATTTTGGAGAGGCTCTGATATCATAACATGATTTCGTAAAGTAGGAAAATTACTTGTATTGAGTAGTGACTGATTACATGTGTATATATATAATTTTTTTAGTGAAAACAAGATCCGTAATATCAGCTACAATAATAAAGAATATTATGAGAAATGTAAGACAACATTTGATTGAAGATTTATAGTGATATGTTTCCTTAATTTGCTCTATTAGGTTACAACTTTGTATATTTCGAAACTTGTTGTTTAACAATGAAATTAAATGTATTGATGTCTACCCGTTTCAAGTTTTTACTTGTCTTTATATATCTCAATTTATTCTGATTTTTTTGTCATTAACTACTCCGCATGAAATTATGAGTTCATAATATTCTAAGTCCTTATCACTAAATTCATCACACTTTTTAAATTATAAATTTATAACGCATTATTTTTTAAATTGTACTTTTTCATAAAGAATTAATCTTCTTCTTTTTTAAGATAGCAGCAGATAAATTTTACTTGGACACTTGGTTGGCTTTTTTGTGCGGAATGACCTTCAAAGGCACTGGTCTTTATTTTTGCCCCTCAAATTTAGTCTTTAATTTTTTCCCTTCGTCTAAAAATTCATAGGTTTCGGAATCGAACCCTTGCTCAGGCAAAAATTTAAAAAATCGCAAGACAGAGATTTGTAATCAAATTAGGCCTATTTGGGCAAAATTAGGTGTATATCGGCAAAAGTATGCCTTTAAGGCGGAGGTTTGCCTTAAGATCTAATTTGGGGTAAAGTTTGCCTTATGGCAAATATCTGCCGAATAGATTTAATTTGCCCAAATATGCCAAATTTCACCCAAATAGGCATAAATTGTCTACACAACCTCTGCCTTGCGAAATTCTTTTTAATTTTCTCCTGAACAGGAATTCGAACTCAGAACCTCGAGATATTATACGAAAGACACAAATTAAATATTTTAAATTAATGGAAAAAATTAAAAATCACCCTGAAATAAGGCATTTATACGAATTATTCCTTGGTTGGAGGTGTCTCTCCATAAACAAGGATCCAAAGATCTGGCCAAATAATAAACTTAATAAAGGGATCGAAGTGAAATTTATCCAACATTTCACGTGAACAATAGTAATGGTTAAAGAATATATATTAACAACGTAAAGAACATTTCTATTCTAGTATAATTTAGCCCGTTGTCGTATGTTATTTTTTCTATTTCATGATTATCAAATCATATTATTTCAAGATTAAAAAGGGCTTTTTTATTTTTTATCAGTCGGTCGAAATTAATTACAACTGTTAATCAAAATATGTAAAATAATTACACTGATTATGCATATAATATGTATATATAAAATAAAATGGCCAAATGCCCCTCCCCCTACCTACACAAGGTAGGGCCGAATTACCAACTAAACACTTTATTTTTGCGGATCCTATTACCTCTAATCAATTTTTAAGTGGAATTATTTAATCTCGGAAACAATTCACCCAGATCTGGAATATGAGGTGAAATACACGATCCAACCCAGATTAACACGTGTATTTTTTATTTAAAATTATGTTTTTATTATTTTCTCCCTCATTTTTCTTCTTTCCATCACTTCCACCATATTTACACCCTTAAAACCATTCCAAAGCTTTTCTCCATGTTAAGTGTTAACATCTAGCTTCCAATCTCTGTATGTATATCATTAAACCTTGAATAGTCGAAAGTAGCAAGCACCATTATAAAAATCGAGACAACGAAATAGGAATCGATTTTGACGATGAAGATAAAATGAGTATTAAGAAAGAGTTGAAAATGGAGACCCAGTTAGATGAAAGTCTTCAGAATAGTTCATGTCCTTATAGGGATTGAATTAGACCGCAAATTTGTTGATATTTCGGGCATTGTCTCTATTCAAGGTTTGATTTTTCCATTGTTTCTTTGCCTCTCCATTTTCAATGCTCAATTGAAAATATTCAATCAATTAATCAACCATAACAATTATTTAGAGACCAAAAAGTAGCGAAAACTAAGAAATAATAAGCAACAGTCAACGGGGGTAGCTGGGAACGTCACTGTCACGACATGAATGCCGGAACATTCGTGAAACTAGAAAGGAATGTCGGAGTTCTAATTTTCTGGTGGTCATCTGATATACAACTGAGAACAAAAACAAACAAGAAATGGCCAATTTTAATGGGTGTCGCCTAAAAAAGTTAAAATATTTGTCGGAGAAGATGAAATAAAGTAGTGGTAAGACAGTCACGGTGTTGCTTCAATGAAATTCGCCGGAGATCTGGAGAAAAAATCAGTGGAGGAGGAGGTGGTGTCGCCGGTTATAATGGTGGTGGAGGAGGTGGCGACGGCGAGCCGATGATAAAGAAAGAGAGAAAGAAAAATAAACAAAAAAGTATATTTTTGTAATAAAAAAATATTGTAAAAATAATTTTAAAATTTTCTTAAGGCATAACTTTATATTCTAAAGTTAGTCAAGTCAGGTCTTAAGGCATAACTTTAAATTTCAAAGTTAGTCAAGTTAGACCTTAAGACATAACTTTAGATTCCAAAGTTAGTTATGCCTATAGACAAAAGTAGTTTAATTTTTATATATGAAAAAAGTAAAAATTCATCAAGTTAAGCATATCTTATTGGGAAAAACTTGCAAGGGTATATATTGGAAAGTTATGCCTAAAGACAAAATAATTGAAGATCATACCCAATAAATAAATTCACTTTTCCACCCCCAAATATCATAGCAACTACAATGGATTTCACCCATCACCACCAAATTCATTACCTACCATCAAAGTCATTCTTCCACCACCATAACTCACAACACATATCATAAATTTTATGACCCACCTTCAAATCCACATTATCACTCCAATCACCAAAAACCAACTGGATTCCTAAGTGTTCTCTTGTATCCAAATGAAGTTGTGACCCGACAAAAGAAACAAAATGAGTTCTTCTCAATATGTGACAGTTTCATATTACTAAATGCACGTGCTTAAATTATTTCCTTCAAATTTAACAATTTGAAATTGATGTTAGAGAGAAGTTAATAAAAAAATTAAAATCCATCATTATTGATACTTAGAGTTTCTGAGTTTGAAATTTGAAGGAGAAGAGAAGGATGAAGTTGGGGAATAAGATGAATTGGAGAAGAAACCTAAGTTATGTGGGATGAGAGGGGTAGTTTCGTCCATTTATTATTAGCGTAAATGATTGGAGGGTAAAAATTAAAACAATAAGATAGGGACAAAAACTAAAAACCATCCCAAAATAAGGACATTTGTGCCAATGACCCCCAACAAATAATTATCTCATTAAAAGATCATACATGTTATAAGCAATTACATGTTCATGAAATAACTAGATAATGTTTAAAAAAAGTATGCACTATAGGTACATAAAATTTAAATGAAATAATAATTATTAAAAAGAACAGATGAAGATTTCTAGTTATAAATAGCATCAAAGGCCGAATTAAGCTGTCCAGACACAGCTACAATTAATTAAGATAAAAGAAACCTACACATTCCAGCTAGACTTAACAGAAAATAGATTTATTTTGACTGAAAAAAAAAACAAGATGACATTAAATTAATAAACGGATAGGAATTAATTAAGGATACAAAACAAGGCGCTTAGAACATAAAGAACAAATATACTTTCTTTTGAACCTCAAACAAATGGGCAAACAGAAAAGCTTCCCTTTGCCTTCAATGTCTACAGCCTCCACTGTGCCTCCACAATATGGACATGCCCCTGATGCTTTCTTTCTTCCTACTTCTTTTTCTTCTTCTTCACACACATATATCATTCGCATTGTGATAGGCCCTGTCCCTGGTCAAAAATCTAGTGAAATAACCTTCCCTATTCTTTTCCCGGACCCTGCTACTAAGAAGGATGTTCACTTCTCTCTCTTGCTAGTTCGGTGTGTATGATGAAGGATTCTCTCGTCTTTAATTTCCTTTTTTTCTGAGAGATGTGTATGTGTGCATGCATGTTGTTGTTCTTTATATAGGTGTGTTTTGGGTGATAGTGAGCTAGAGAGTAATTATCAGTTTTAATAATTGTTTGTTTTATTTAGTGATTTTTTAATATATATACAAAATTCGAGCCAAAAGTGCATATTGTGCTTTACACAGGTGTATTTTGGGTGAGAGTGAGCTAGAGTAATGATCAGTTTAAGTCATACATTTTCAACGTTTATGGCGAATTTAAGTTGACATTTATGGTGCATAATTAAATTTTTGTATTTGTTTGTGATTATATATAGAGAGTGTGTGTGTTTGAGCCAAAACTAGTGCATTCAAATGAACCCATGAGCTGAACTCTACCTTTGACCCTACACCAGTTATACATTAGATTAGTTTATTATTTTAGATTATATTATTATGCTTGATATGAAGAGTCATTTATTATTGTAGCTTAGTTTAATTTGATAGTATAAAAATTATTACATTATCAATATTTTCTTTTAGAGTAACGAAGAACATCAGAAAATGGCTCAATGGGGAGCTAAAGGATAATAAAGCAAAACTTGGAGCATAACTTTTCTACACTTTATAAAAATGTTTAAGAGATCGTTTGATAAAAAGTAAGTGATAAGCAATTGCTGAAAATCATATAATATTTTAAAGTTAATATTATAAATAACCAGTTACATATTTTGATAAAAATGCTAAATTCGATATTACATTATAATTTTTTTTAGTTAAAATGATTGACATATTCTTAAATATATTTACAGAATATATAAATTTAAAAGTAATTTTATATATAAAAGGACGAATAACGAAAATACAATAGAGAAATAATTAAAAAGATTTGATCGTAATATTAGGGTCCAATGGTCCTTTGATGACCTTCCAATCGCTGGCCTTCAGTTCGTAATTCAAACATAAGTTTTCTGCAGTGATAATGCATAAATCTTTTACATTATTAGATTAAGCTAACCTAAAAATAACAAGTATCCCTTTAAATTATGCCTCAAATGATAACTTGAAACAGAAAATCACCTCTTAATACTAATATTGAACTGATAGTGTATAAAATATTTTCACTGTCAGTATATATAATTTAAATTTTTCATAGAAAATATATTTAAATATAGTAATTATATATATATATATATATATATATATATATATATATATATATATATATATATATATATATATATATATATATATATATATATATATATACTAGTTTCAGCTATCCATTACATTTTTTTGTGTATTCATGCCCTTATCGTTATTAAAACAACTACTGGTTTTTTCATTGTCATTGAAGAAGCCACAACACAAAATGGGTGGACTATTTGTGTCCAAAATCATGGAGAATTTTTTTTAGAGTTGACCACTCAATTTTTATTTATGGTTTTAAAATACTAATTAAGAATTCAGATCAGTTTAAAATCTAGCCCAACCAAAATCGAAAGCATACCTAACCCGACCCATCTTTTTTATTTTAAAACACTACTAAAAAAAAATAAGAATTACCAACAGACAAATTTAAGCTAAACAACAAAATTTGTCGCTAACTCAATTTAGCCATAAATTAGCGATGAAGTTAGTAGATAATGCTTACACACCACTCTCCTCATAAGTTACTTGTGAGATTACACTGAATATTTATTTTATTGTACTTGAGTGACCATCGTGTGAAAGATCCTAAGATTACTTTTATCAACTTTTTTTTTGTAGTTCTATCACCACTGATAAATTAAACCTATTAACTTTTCGAATCTTTAGTCCTTCTAAAGTATCACATGATGCTGATACTTATTTCATCAAAATGCCATGTCTTTATGTAAAATGTACAAAATATGTGATGGCCCATTTCTGTTGAAGAAAAAAGCAAGAAGTTAAACAAACTGTTAATAGCCATTTTTTCCCTTTCTGCTTTCACTTTCATTTTGGTTGGGTAAAAGTAAAAATAAGAGTACAACCAAATTACTTTCTAACCCATAAGGTGTGTTTGGTTGGCCAAAAATTTTAAAGAATATTTTATCTAGAAAAATAAGTTCTTTAAAAATAAAACAAAAAAAGATTTCTCTAGTGAAAAGAGAAAAATAAAACAAGTTCTATAAGTGACACTTCATTTCTCCCCAATTTTCAACACACTCAATCCCACCCCAACCCCATTATAGTCCTCACCTCCACCACTCCCACACTCAATACTTTCACAATGCTCGCTGAATTTTATACAAATAACTTTGGGATAATATTTGGTCTAGTGAAAATAGTCTCTCTATCTCTACGAGGTAGGAATAAAGTTGCGTACACTCTACCCTCCCCAGACCCTACATGTGAGATTACACTAGATATATTTGTTAGAATATTATGTAAATCATATTATTATGTATTAATGTAGTATCATTTTATATATGGTAGGTAGTAAAATGTTAATTATGTAGAAGATTATTAGGCATTGATTAGGAAGATTAGACATGATTGACTCTTCCTAATTACATGTATATGGTGTATATATTGTGCCCTTTAAGGATGAATACATTGAGAAAAATACTTTCAAAGTCTTACATGGTATCAAGAGCTTAAGGAAAGATCCAAAATTAGTTTATTTTCTTTCAAATTTTCGGTCATCTTCCTCCCTAGAACACCCTAGTTGGCCGAAAATTTCCTCAACTTTTTTTTCTCTCTTACTCTACTATTGATTATCCTTCATCACAACCAATTATGTCTATAACTAAATCATCCTTTCACCCTGCCCTTGCTGTCTCAAACATCAAAACACATGTTTCCATCAAACTAGAAATGGAAACCGTTCATTATGCGACTTGGGCGGAATTATTCAAAATATGTTGTCGTGCTCACAAAGTTCTTCATCATATAATTTCTCCAAAAGATGGTAAAGGGAAATACATAACAAACGATGCAGACAAGGAATTGTCGGATACACTTGATGCCACAGTCCTTGGTTGGATTTATGCAATAATCTCCACTGACTTGTTGCACTACGATAATGGAACCGGATTCAACAGCCATGGCGGCGTGGGAACGCTTGCGAGATATTTTTCAAGATAACCAAAAC
The DNA here is from genome assembly GCA_029783415.1 of Anisodus acutangulus. NCBI lineage: Eukaryota > Viridiplantae > Streptophyta > Magnoliopsida > Solanales > Solanaceae > Anisodus > Anisodus acutangulus. Next base: position 49,741,858 of record CM056493.1, on the reverse strand, counting down.
TCTTGTGTTGTTACATTGGAACAGGAGTTCTCAACCATTGACATGGCGGACTTCCCTAATGTTTCTACATATTGTCAACGACTCAAAGTGTTGGCCGATCAATTAAGAAACGTTAGTTCACAGGTTACTAATAACCAGTTAGTCTTGCAATTGGTCGCCGGTCTCACCGACGCGTATAACGGCGTGGGAACTCTAATCCGTCAAAGTAATCTTCTACCACAATTTTATCAAGCAAGCTCCATATTTGTACTTGAAGAGTCGGGCTTGGTGAAAAAGGTCTCAACTACTTCAAATTCTGCCATGCTTGCCACTCCTTCGAATGATGGTAATTTTTTTGACCCTTCTCAACAAAATAAGGGACAAAAAGGACGTCATAACAATAAAAATAAGGGTAGAAATCGCAGAAATAACAAAGGTGGAGGCCACCGAAATTTCGGTGGCGGCGCTAATGGCGGCAACACCAACTCCGGTAGTGGGCGATGGCAGACGGCGGCGGGGGTGGCGGCGATGGCGGCACGACGGCAGGTGGCGGCGGTGGCAGACTCGGCGGCAAGGGTGGCGAACAGTGGCAGCAGCCCAACGGCTGGCAGTGGCCTTGGGCTATACCACCCAGCCCCGCCCCAACAGGAAATTAGGCCAGGCAGCCCCAAAGGCCCATTGGCCAGCCACAGCAAAATAGTGGGTACTTTGGGCCAATTTGGCAGCAGCAGCAATAAGCCCAGCAGGCCCATTTCGCTGGGTCTGTTAACACATGCAGCAACAGTAGGCCTCAACCGACCCAGTGGCATGAGGCCCATTCAACAAGGGGCCACCCCACGGAAATTGAGTCCGCCATGCACATTCTTGGACTTAATCCACCGAATTCAAATTGGTATATTGACTCCGGAGTGACGTCCCATATGACGTCCTCCCAATGTAATCTCTCGTCCTATTTTAATTTGAGCAATGATAATGGAATAATTGTCGGAAATGTCCATTCAATTCCAATAAAATGTTATGGTTCTAGCAAATTTTCACCACCAAACCCACCCTTAATTTTAAACAATGTCCTTCATGCTCTCAAATTAATCAAAAACTTGGTTTCTGTTAGAAAGTTTACAACTGATAATTGGGTATCTGTTCGGTTTGACCCCTTTGGCTTTTCCATGTATGATTTTCAGACGGGGAAGCTTCTCATGAGATGTCCAATAAATTCGTCAACACAACAATCCAAGTTTTCTTCTGTTTTTGCAGTCTTGGCACCAACGTTTGGGACATCCGGGAGAGGCTGTTTTGGCTTCTCTTAAACAAAATAATTTTATTTATTGTACCCAAACACGGACTCTAAATAAGTGTCATTCTTGCACACTTGGTAAACATGTTAAGTTGCCATTTATTTCCTCTACTTCATGCACTCTTTTGCCATTTGATATTTTACATTGTGATATTTGGACATCACCTGTTTTGAGTTCTTCTGGTCATAGATATTATTTGCTTATACATGATGACTACTCCAATCATTTGTGGACATTTATTTTGTCGAAAAAATCACAAGTGTTTTTCACTTTTCTCACTTTTAGAGCATTCATCCGAACTCAATTTAAACGTGATATAAAAAATATTCAATGTGACAATGGGGGGGGGGGGTTGACAATAAACAGTTTTGGGATTTTTTCAAAACAAATGGTCTTCAGTTTCGTCTGTCTTGTCCTCATACTTCATCACAAAATGGGAAGGCGGAACGCAAAATTAGAACCATTAACAATATTATTAGAACATCTCTTTCTCATGCTTCACTTCCCCCTGTATTTTGGCATCATGCACTCCAAATGGCCACTTACCTGTTGAATGTCCTTCCTAATAAAAACCTATCATACCAAGCTCCTCTAAAAATGCTTTATTTACGAGAGCCCACATATCATCACTTAAGAGTGTTTGGTAGTCTTTGCTACCCCCTGTTTCCATCCACCACAATCACAAAACTCCAAGCCCGGTCTACTTCATGTGTTTTCTTGGGATATCCTACTCATCATTGCGGTTACCAATGTTACGACATTTCTTCCAAAAGAATATTTATAAGTCGTCATGTAATCTTTGATGAAACAATTTTTCCATTTGCTAAGATACATGCCACCGGGACTCATAACTATGATTTTTTGGATGATGATAAGCTTTCATATCTAACACATTTTTTCAGAGCTCGATACCTATTGCTAGTGGTGGACACCGTAATTCAGGCCAATTGGGCCAACGATCGATGGCCCAACTGACTGACATTTCAATGCAACAGCTTGGGCCTTTGGTTCCGAGGCCCAGTCCCACTACCGCACAATCTGGCCAGTCCAACGAATTGGGCCAGTCCACCACTACGGGCCAAATTCCAACTCCAGCAATCCAGCCCACTGCACCCTCGATTTCTCACTCCTCGGTCAGTGGCGTCCAGTCCACTGGCCCAACAAACCGTTCGGTCACCCGTAGTCAACATAAAATTGTCAAACCCAATGTCAAATATAGTCTTCACACCCAGGTCTCGAAATTACCTTTGCCTCGTAATCCAGTGTCTGCTCTAAAAGACCCGAATTGGAAAATGACCATGAATTATGAATATCATTCTCTAATTACAAATAGGACATGGGATTTAGTACCTCGTCCATCTAATGCTAATATAATTCGATCTATGTGGATTTTCAGCCATAAAGAAAAATCTGATTGAACTTTTGAGCGGCATAAAGCCCGTCTTGTAGGAGATGGGAAGACACAACAGGTTGGTGTAGTTTGCTGAGAAACATTCAGTCCAATGGTCAAACCTGCAACTATCATAACAGTTCTCAGCCCGTCTCTCTCAAAAGGATGGCCACTTCATCAATTGGATGTCAAAAATGTCTTCCTCCATGGACACCTTAATGAGACTGTATATATGCACCAACTGTTGGGATACAAGGATCCTAATTATCCCATCCATGTGTGTTTGCTCAACAAATCATTATATGGCCTCAAGCAGGCCCCCAGGGCTTGGTATAAACGGTTTGCAGATTTTGTGTCACGCATGGGTTTTTCGCATAGCCGTTCAGATAATTCCCTGTTTATTTTTCGTCAAGGTAATCATACTACTTATCTTCTTCTATATGTGGATGATATTATTCTAACAATATCTTCAGACTCTCTTCGCAAGAATATCATGTCACAGCTTAGTTCTAAATTCGCTATGAAAGATCTTGGCCCACTACACTACTTTCTAGGAATTGCTGTGACACGACATACATGTGGATTATTTCTCTCCCAGAAGAAGTATGTATCAGAAATCGTGGAACGAGCTGGGATGTCTTTCTGCAAACCTTCGGCAACTCCGGTCGACATAAAGTCAAAATTGAGTGTCATCTCTAGCAAACCTTTTATTGATCCGATGTTATACCGCAACCTAGCATGAGCTTTACAGTATCTCACATTCACCAGGCCATATATTACCTATGAATAAAGGAACATATGCTCTGAAACGCATTATACGATATATTCAGGGCACTCTGGAGTATGGATTACATCTATACCCGTCCTCTGTTTCTAAACTTGTTACTTACACTGATGCAGATTGGGCAGGATGTCCGGATACAAGACGATCCACCTCCGGGTATTGCGTCTTCTTCGGTGAAAATTTAATCTCATGGTCCTCAAAAAGGCAGGCCACAGTATCACGCTCAAGTGCTGAAGCAGAATATCGTGATGTGACCAATGTTGTATCTGACTCTTGTTGGATTCGGAACCTGTTACTTGAACTTCATTGCCCTATTCCGACTGCAACAATAGTATATTGTGATAATATTAGTGCAATCTATCTCTCAGGGAATCCCATCTACCATCAACGCACTAAACATATTGAGTTAGATATTTATTTTGTACGCGAGAAGGTGGCTCGTGGACAAGTGCGGGTGCTACATGTCCCAACGCGTCATCAAATCGCAGATATCTTCACAAAATGACTTCTACTGATATTATTTGAAGATTTTAGGGACAGTCTCAGCATTCACCGCCCTCCAGCTTCGACTGCGGGGGAGTGTTAGAATATTATGTAAATCATATTATTATTATGTATTAATGTAGTATCATTTTATATATGGTAGGTAGTAAAATGTTAATTAGGAATATTATGTTAATTAGGTAGAAGATTATTAGGCATTGATTAGGAAGATTAGGCATGATTGACTCTTCCTAATTACATGTATATGGTGTATATATTGTGCCCTTTAAGGATGAATACATTGAGGAAAATACTTTCAAAGTCTTACAATATTGTTCTCGTTGTAGTACTTTTGAGATAATATTTCCTACTTACCTACCAAACAACTAAAAATAAATAAAAAAATCACTTATTGTTCAAGAAAACATTTTCCTTCCTACCAAACACACCCATAGTCTCCAAACAAAAGTACTCAAAGCAATGGTAGTTTTCAAGTATTGGTATCAAGTATTAATAATATTACAGTAAAATAATAAAAGAAATAAATAACATAAAAGGGATTTTTCCTTTCTGCTGTCACTTTCATTTTGGTTGGATACTAGTAAGAATAAGAACACAACCAAATTACTTTCTGACTCATAGAGTCCAACCAAAAATGTTCAAAGTAATGTTAGTTTTCTTTGACTGTGACATGTTTCTGTATTGGGTCAATCTATTGTCCAACTTTCTTGAGTCCCTATGTTTCTGTAAAAATGCATGAATTTATCATGATATAATTGATCACTGTGGTTTATTTTGGAATTTTTCTAGTATTGCTAATGACGTTTCTAGTAAAAATGCGTTAGATACGAAAGCTTATCATTATCCAAAAAATCATAGTTAGGGGTCCCGGTGGCATGTAACTTAGCAAAAGGAAAAATTGTTTCATCAAAGATTACATGACGACTTATAAAGATTCTTTTGGAAGAAATGTCGTAACATTGGTAACTGCGATGATGAGTAGGGTATAGCCCAAGGCCACTGTCAGCCGGTGGGCTGCTGCCACTATCCGCCGCCCCTGCCGCCGGACTGCTGCCACTGACCACCGCCTCTGCCGCCGGGCTGCTGCCATTGACCGCCACCGGAGTTGGTGTTGCCACCATTACCGCCGCCACCAAAATTTCGGTGGCCTCCACCTTTGTTATTTCAGCGATTTCCACCCTTATTTTTTATTGTTATGACGTCCTTTTTGTCCCTTATTTTGTTGAGAAGGTTCAAAAAAATTATCATCACGTGAAGGAGTGGCAAGCATGGCGAAATTTGAAGTAGTTGAGGCCTTTTTCACCAAGCCCGACTCTTCAAGTACAAGCATGGACCTTGCTTGATAAGATTGTGGTAGAGGATTACTTTGACGGATTAGAGTTCACACGCCACTATACACGTCGGTGAGACCGACAACCAATTGCAAGACTAACCAATTATTAGTAACCGGTGAACCAACGTTTCGTAATTGATCGGCCAACACTTTGAGGCGTTGACAATATGTAGAAACATTAGGGAAATCCGTCATGTCAATCGTTGATAACTCCTGTTCCAATGAAACAGCGCGAGAGTTTTGGTTATCTTGAAAAATATCTCGCAACCGTTCCCACGCCGCCATGGCTGTGGAATCCGGTTCCATTATCGTATGCAACAAGTGAGATTGTTGCATAAATCCAACCAATGACTGTGGCATCAAGTGTATCCCACAATTCTTTGTCGGCATCATTTGTTATGTCTTTTCCTTTACCATCTTTTGGAGGAATTATATGATGAAGAACTTTGTGAGCACGACAACATATTTTGAATAATTCCGCCCAAGTCGCATAATGAACGGTTTCCATTTCTAGTTTGATGGAAACATGTGTTTTGATGTTTGAGACAACAAGGGCAGGGTGAAAAGATGATTTGGATTCCGACATAACTGGTTGTGATGAAGGATAATCAATAATGGAGTGAAAAAAAAAAATTCCGCCACTAGGGTTTCTAGGGAGGAAGATGACCGAAAATTTGGAAGAAATTAAACTAATTTTGGATCTTTCCTTAAGCTCTTGATACCATGTAAGAATTCTAGGGTAAGTAGAATATTTTCCTCACTATATTCATCCTTGAAGGGTTCAATATATACACAATATACATCAATTAGGAAGAGTCAATCATGCCAGATCTTCCTAATCATGTCATAATAATCTTCTACCTAATTAACATAATATTCCGAATTAACATTTTACTACCTACAATATATAACATGATACTACATTAATACATAATCATAATATTATTAACATAATATTCTAACAGTTATGAAATAATAAAATATGTGAAACATGATTACTTGCACTGATTTTCCTACTGCCTAAATAGAAGGATTGCATATATGATTTTAAACAAGATGATAGGATCCTCTACTTTGATTATTTGTTGTGTGAGTTCAAAGAATGTGGCACACAGTTTAGGAAGGACTCAAAGTGATGTTCTTGAACTATAAGCTCAATATGAGACATTGAGTAACGCAGTCTCGTTATGGCTACTCTAGCTCAAGGGCTCCTCTTTTCCCAATATTGCAATTTGTGGGAACCCTCCAAGTGGAATTGTATGTGTTGAAGTTTGCCTTTGATTTCTGTGTGGCTTTGACACATGCTAAATGATGTACAAATCATGTATATCAATGTAATATCAAAGTCTATTATGCTATTTCTGTTGTGGTCTTGGGACTGTTTGTGCTTGTTTTCTTCAGACTTTCTTTAGAATGAGCATGTATAGTACTTATTGCCTTCAATCTTGTTACTTATGCCGGAATGGGCTTATCTATATTTGTTTGTCTTCAACTTTGCATACTCAGACAAAAAAACAGAGTTGACATAATTGTATGTATTCTTACATTTATGTTCACATAATCTAGAATTGATTGAGTGAATTTGCGTGATAGATAAATTCTTTATTAAAAGAGTTGTTAAATGTGTAACTCTCACATTCCTTTTCCCCTTTGTCTTTGCTTGAACTTCCTTATGAGTCCAACTGGACCTATTAGTCCCTCGTTGTTTCTGTTGAGCCTAAGGCCCAACACCCTCCTTAGATCGAGTCAGCTCATGAAGCTTGGTGCACCTATCGTAAAAAATTACGTTGATGGACTTAGTACACCCATCAGTCCATTTTTATTTTTTCCTTTATATTTTAATTGTGTGTATCTTGTAAAGGACACACTTATTGTTATTGGAACCTTTAGAATTTTGGTTGAAATCTCGATGCGGATATCGATAAAACGAATAGGAATCCCATTTCAAATTAATGACCCGATAAAAGATAAAATAAAGGGTACATGATCTTTATCAAACGGTTTGTTGAAAACGAATAACTTGTGAATGATAATACATTTTGGAAAATTCACAAGTAGGCCTTGATTAATAATTTTTCAGAAAACTGTTTTAAAAGGCCAATATACTAAACTGATTTTGGGCTTTAATAAGAAAAAATAAAAGACTTGGGCCTAACCCACAAAACTAACTTTCAGAGAAAAGGGAAGAAGGGTTCTAGGTTTAGCCAACCAAACTGATTTTCAAAATAGGTAAAAAAGAGAAAAGGGATTCCATCTTTCCTAAGAGAATTTTAAAGATATATTTTTTTTAGAATTCACTTGAACATTTTGAAAATAAAATTCAAGTCTTTTTCTTGCAAATTCATGACTAAGTTTAAAACAAAATGCACATAGTTATTCTTGAATCGACTTGAAAGAAATAAGCAGGCTTATACTAATTTTGGACCATAAAGTAAAACTCTATTAAAAAGATAATTTATATATGTTTTGGTGTAGAAAAATAGTGGAAGTAAACTTAAATCTTTTGAACAAGTTCAAACCCATTTTACCAAAATCAAAGGGATTTTGACAAGTCTTTTTCTGAAACGTGCCATGAATAAACAAGATCTCACTTCTTTATACATATCTTTAAAACACTCATTTTTTAAGCAAATAAACAAATCAGCCACAATATTAGAACCCCTAGGTAAACCGTAATCGGCAGATTTCTTTCCAGGTGCCTAACACCTTCCTCAAGAAAACACCAGAATCTTTACCTGAATTCTGGTACTCTTTTAAAAGGTTTTCGAACTAACAAACCTTTAACAAAAAAGTAATTTCCTAATTTCCAAAATTAATTAGGCAGAGACTCTGTTTCAAAACAAAAGATAGAGTCAAGTTATGATAGTAGCTTTTGCGCCCACATAAAAGTGAACCGTAACAGCAGTGATTAATTATGAGGGAATTCATGTATTATTTTATACAAGGTTTAGTTATGCAGGATTTAGTTATCCATGTATAAGTTATTCCGTCGTCTATACTGATAATAATAGATTTTTTCATAACTTATACATAGTTATATGAGATTCTAAATTGTCAACCAAACATCGTATTTTATTGAATTTTATACATAATAGAAAAATATTACCAAACATAATACAAATTATGCAGAATTTAATACATGAATAAATCACGTCCTAACCAACCGCCAAACAACCCCTTAGTTCAGTAAATTAATCCTCCATTGAATGAAATAGACAGTGATTAAAAAGGAAAACAGATTAAAACAACATATTATTAATGGTCGTTAATGTTAGCATATTTATATATAAAGGTTGTTTTAGAATAATTTAACAAAAGTGGATGAAGCTCGTAGGTTGTACGCAAAACAAAAGTGCTTTAAACTAGGAGCCACTTATTAATAAAGATTGGCTATAATAATTTCCCGATAACGTGGCAGTATAGTGATAATTGAGAAAGACAATTAGGTCAAATTGATTAGAACAGAAAAGACATAAAGTAATAACATATTAAGCACTTATTGATTTGAAAAATCTAGTATGTTCCTGATTTACACTCAGTTGCCCCATATGAAGTCAGATCATGTTTTGTTTCATGAATGTAATTCTTATTAGACATCAATCATCATCATTTTATTTCCAGCACTAATTAGATTAGTAGATACATCATAAATAGCTAGGACGTATGCTATGGATTCAACTGAATGTATTGATTTCGAGTTGAATTATATATATAAAATAAAAAATAAAAATTCACAATCCTCCCCCATCTAATTGATCTAACCCTGTGTCGTTGGCTCAACCCTACGAGCACAATAAGAGAATGAGGGAGCTAATTTATTTGCTTGTGCATGCGAGGACTACTCGGCTATATACATAAAAGATTGCTCTAATTATCCATCACTAATTCTAAATTTTGAATTTTTCTTTGATTAGATGAAGGTAATCACCTAGATTTGACCTTTGAGTGGTTATTTATGCATACAAGTGATAATGCTTTTCTGAATTTAATTAATGTTACACAACAAAACAAATTAAACGTTTTAAAACTTTTTTTTTAGTTTGGCCAGTAAATTTTGGATATCTAATGATTAAATAAAATAATTGAATGAAATTTGACTTCGCCACAGCTAAATTCTTGGTTTAATAGTTAAAATATTGCAAAAAAGGTTAAATGTGTAAGTTATATGTCGTACTTATTGATGCTTGTTAAGAGGGTTTGTGTTTCCCACTAGTTGATGAGGAAACATAAATATCCTAAAGATAATTAAATCACCACTACACAAATTATATATCACACACATATACATAAATATACAGACACTCATTTAAATTTGCAAAACTGTGAGGCAAATACTTAACCTATTTTAATTTGTTTGGCATAATTTGACTTGTCACAACAAGAGTAACGTATTCAGTGAAATTTCACAAAGTGGGTATGAAGAGGATAGAGTATAGGTAACCTTACTCCTATCTTGGGAGGTAGAAAGGTTGTCTCCGGTAGACCCTCGACACAAGAACAAGTAACTCAAAGCAATGTAAAAAGTCATAGTAAAGTACTAAAAACCTGATAAAATTGTGCGAAAAACGATTCGTAACTACCACAAATTAATACAAAAATTAAAGTACAAAAAATAACATATAGTAACAGAAATCGAAGGACAAGAAATTACAAGAACAAATACGACTACTAGTATGAAAAGATAAGTATAACGACGCTCAACTACCTACTAATTATATAACCTTCGGCCTTAATCCGTGTCCTCCATAACCTCCTATATAGTTTGTCTAATCATCTCTCCCCAATACTTCTTCGGCCTACCTTTACCTCTTCTGAAACTGTCCATAGCCAACCTCTCACACCTCTGCACTGGGGCATCCGTGCATCTCATATGTACATGGATACATGAACCATCTCAGTCTCACTTCCGGCATCTTATATTTTGACTTATCACAAAATATAAGAAATAAATAAATAAATATTATGATTTTAAACATATCATAATATTTGTGTGATTATAACTTTTAGAATTTATGTTCTTAAATATGTCATAACATTTATGTGACTGTAAAAAAAAACTCATTAATGATAAAATGAGAAGTTTGAAAATCTTAATCACTTTAAAATATAAATTAAGTTGATTTTATCAGATTAATAAAAAGAAATAGTATGAAATAAATTGAAAACAACATAATTCCCTCTCTATCTCAATTCATGTGACATAGTTCAGATTTCGAGAGTTAACATTTTAAATTTGGAATTCAACTTATGAAATGCTTAAAGTTGTAATAATGTACAAGAACGTTTTCGATGTTTTAAGTGGTCGAGAGTCGGAAGTTTATAAGTGTGCGCCGCTTAAAGAAGATTGGGAGAAAGCTTAAAGAATTTGTGAGAAGTTGGAGTTATTTAATGATGCCACTTATGACTTTTCCGCCACTAAATATCCTACTGCCAATGTTTATTTTTGCAACATATGTGAAATTAAATGTGCATTGAATAACTGAATTATATCCTCTGATCCTCTGATAAAAAATATAGCAACAAAAATGTTGGAAAAATATAACAAGTATTGGAGTAATGTGAATGCTCTTCTAGCCGTGGCAATCGTATTAGATCTTCGATATAAGATACCATTTGTTCGCTATTACTACAAGCAACTTTACGAGGACTATGAAGTTGATTTGGAGGTGGAGAAGGTGAAAGATGTTTTGAAGGATTTGACGAGTGAATATTCGTTAAAGTATGGAAAGGATAAAGGAAAAGAACCAACTTTTAATTCCAAGCTACCACCATCTGGTAAAGTTAGTGGGAAAAGGAAGGATGAGTGGCTTTGCTAAATATTTGGAGGTGAGGGAGAATCAAGTTCAAGAAAAATCGGAGTTGGAGAAGTATTTTGAGACTCCTAATATACCTCTTGATGATGACTTTGATATCCTTGTTTGGTGGAAAACCAATGGATCGACATTCCCGATTCTTCAAAGGATAGGAAGGGACATCCTAAGTATCCCAGTTTCTAGTGTTGCTTCTGAGTCGGTTTTTAGCACAGGTGGCCGTGTGTTGAATACTCATTGTAGTCGCCTTCTTCCGTCAACCGTCGAGGCTTTAATGTGTGCTCAAAACTGAATTTGGACTAATATTAAAGGTAAGTAAAAGTTTTATTTTAAATTCAATTCAACTTGTTTCTTTATATAATCCATTATTTTAAATTTGTCTTATCTCTTAATTTTAATTATTAGGTGATGATGGGCTAAAAGAAGTTGAGTATCGGAAAATTATTGACGACATGGAGGAGGAAGAATGTATTACCGAAGATGAGGTATTAAGTGTTTTAAATAGTTCAACATAATTAATCATTTGCCATATATCCGCCAAACAGTGTTAAATTTTTAAATTTCTATATTTTAGGTGAAGGAGGTTGATGTATGATAAGGATTGATTGAAGAAGCCATGGATGCAAATGTTGAACTTCAGTAGTTGAAGAGTTGTATCAATCAATGTAGAATGTTTGTTTTTTTAGTTGCTTTAAAAAAAATTGTGGGAGCTGATGCTAACTGAAATGTATTCAATAGCTGAAGAGTTGTATCTTGTATTCTTGTTGCTGATGTTTCTTTCCTAACTTTGATCTGTGAGGATTACTTGACTGGAATGTACATTGATAAAGTAACGTTGTATGGATCAATGGGTCACTCAAGGAAAAATGTACATTGATAAAGTAATGTTGTACTATGATAAACAACGGATTTTATTAAATTTGTGGGAACTGTTTAGGTGGGTAGGTGAGGCGGGTAGACGGGTATGCGGGTACCCAACGGGTGGTGAGGCGGGTAATGGGTACCCGCCGGGGAAGTGGAGCGGGGGCAGGTGTAATCCTATACTCGCCAGGCGGATACGGGTGGAGGAATTACTACCCGTGATGGGTGGTGGGGCGGGTGTGGGGTGGCTTTTAGGTGGCGGGTACGGATATGGGGTACGCTTCCCCGCCCCATTGACATCCCTACCTATGGCACTTGTTGGAAAATCACTCTTACCTGTCGAATAAAAAACCTTTAACATACTTTGATAATAATTATATTGTGGAAATTAAAAAATCCTGAATATGATCACCCAAAAATTTAGGGGGCAAACGATTTTTGTCCACTATAGTAACAGAAATGAAGGCTCTTTATTTTTCAACAACCAATTTGTTTTTAAACTGTATTAAAAAAACCATTAAATAATAATAACTGAAAAATAAATAGATTCAGTGTTGAAAAATAAGAATAATTTTTCATAATATAATCGAGCCCACTTAGTTCAAAGTGTGTCCTTAAGGAAATTATTCCCCTCACAGTACTCGAGGTTGATGGAATATCCCCTCCCATGATAGAACGATTATCTTATCAGAATAGTAGTACTCCAAATTCAGGTAGCGGCGAACCACTCAACGGCAGTTTATCACACAGAATTTATTTGTGCAGAAGAAGAAGAAGTTTGTGTTGTTCAGAAAATTCGTAAGTAAAATTCTGAGGAATCAAACGAATTTAAAGCCATGGAAGTACTGTTTCTGAAGGTTTGCAACCCTTCTAAACAGCCACTAAAAATTGGTGGGGAATTTAAATGTGGGAAAGAAACCGGGTCGCGGATCAGACATGCGGATCCGGGTCACTAACGGGTAGAATTGGATAAGTTAATTAATTTAATTAAATAATAATTAAAAATTAAAGAAAATTTGGTCCAAAAAGATTATCAATCAATCAGATCATTTGACCGAATCCGAATCCGAGTTGAGCGACGACGACGCCGCGAGGGGAGACCCTCTTCTTAACCCTTTAGCAACAAGAAGGAGTACTTCTATTTATAAGTAGAAGAACTTTTCTTTCCACTACCGATGTGGGACAAATGCTTATTTTATAAAGCAAGAGAGAACTCCCACTTTTCTTTCCACTACCGATGTGGGACAAATGCTTATTTTATAAAGCAAAAGGGAACTCCCTCCATTTCCCATTCAATCTATCATTTAAACCCAACAATCCCCCACATGAATGGGGAATGGCTATAAGATAAAGGAATGCGCGGACAAGTGTGATATACAAGCGAGAATTGACTGCATCTGGATAAGTAGGTTTTCCTTTGAACTTTCCGTAGTGAACTTATATCGGATATACTCGATCAATTGGTAGATTTGATATCTTTGAACTTTGTTGTATACCTTGACAACATAAGTCACACAATCAACCCTCAACCGTTTATGGTTCTCACGGTTCTGTTCGTTTTAACCATGAACACCTCCTGGTTACATGAGTGCGTAGAGAATGGGCCTTCACTGTCATTCCCCTTTAAAGCGGCTTACACTTAACACTCATATAGGTGATTTCTAAACATGTGGTCCTATAGCCATATTATCTGATCATACACTGCCAGATTTAGATAATCATTAAAGAACTTTAATGCTTTATTAACTCATTAACAAGCCATAAGGTTTTAATCCTTATTTCTGAACATTGTCTTCATCCGAGAATGGGTTGAGTTATTTGACAATGTTGAACCGTCAGTCACAACTTTGTTTGATCTCCTTGAACCTAGCTCTTGGGATCTCCAGTCTGCTAGGTAGAGTTACCACCATGATGACTTGTCCTCGGCCTTAACCCCATTCCCATTGATGATCTACTAACTCCCTCTCTAGATAAGCCTTTTGTAAGCGGATCCGCCACGTTATCTCTTGACTTTACATAGTCAATCATGATAACGCCACTAGAGAGGAGTTGTCTAACTGTATTGTGTCTCCATCGTATGTGACGAGATTTTCCGTTATACATTACGCTTCCTGCCCTACCTATTGCTGTTTGACTGTCACAATGTATACATATATGAGCCAAAGGTTTGGGCCATAATGGAATATCTTCTAAGAAATTCCGGAGCCATTCAGCTTCTTCACCGGCCTTGTCTAAAGCTATAAATTCATATTCCATTGTAGAGCGGGCGATTCATGTCTGTTTTGATGATTTCCAAGACACTGCTCCTCCACCAACGATGAAAATATATCCACCTGTGGATTTAACTTCAGATGATCCAGTGATCCAGTTTGCATCACTATATCCCTCAATTACTGCGGGATATTTATTATAATGCAAAGCATAGGTTTGGGTGTGTTTTAAATACCCCAAGACTCGTTTCATTGCCATCCAATGAGTTTGATTGGGATTACTCGTGAATCGACTCAGCTTGCTTATAGCACATGCTATATCTGGTCGTGTACAATTCATAATATACATCAAACTTCCCAAAACTTGTGCATAGTCCAATTGTGAGTCACTTTCACCTTCATTCTTTTGAAGTGCAAAACTTACATCAATTGGAATCTTTACAACATTGAAATTTAAATACTTAAACTTGTCAAGTACTCTTTCAATATAATGAGACTGCGATAATGCTAGACCTTGTAGATTTTATGAATTCTGATGCCTAAGATCAAATCAGCAACTCCTAAGTCTTTCATATCAAATTTGCTAGCCAGCATACGCTTCGTAGCATTTACATCGGTAATATCTCTACTCATTATCAACATGTCATCAACATATAAACAAACAATGACTTCATGATTTGGAGTATTTTTAATGTAAACACATTTGTCACACTCATTAATCTTAAATCCATTTGTCAACATTGTTTGGTCAAATTTCGCATGCCATTGTTTGGATGCTTGTTTAAGTCCATAAAGTGACTTAACAAGTTTGCACACTTTCCTTTTTTACCAGGAACCACAAAACCCTCAAGTTGTTCCATGTAAATTTCTTCCTCCAATTCTCCATTTAAGAAAGCTGTCTTGACATCCATTTGATGGATTTCAAGACCATATACGGCCGCCAGTGCCACTAACACCCGAATAGATGTTATTCTTGTTACCGGCGAGTATGTGTCAAAGTAATCAAGGCCTTCTTTTTGTCTATAACCTTTGACCACAAGTCTTGCCTTATATTTGTCAATAGTGCCATCAGCTTTCATTTTCCTTTTAAAAATTCATTTTGATCCTAAAGGTTTATTTCCAGAAGGAAGATCAACCAATTCCCATGTATGGTTGTTCAAAATTGATTCAATCTCACTATTGACTACCTCTTTCCAAAATGCTGAATCAGAAGAAGACATCGCTGCTTTAAATGTTTGAGCCGGAGCCGGAGCCGGAGCCGGAGCCGGAGCCGGAGCCGGAGCCGGAGCCGGAGCCGAGCGACGACGACGGCGCGAGGGGAGACCCTCTTCTTAACCCTTTAGCAACAAGAAGGAGTACTTCTACTTATAAGTAGAAGAACTTTTCTTTCCACTACCGATGTGGGACAAATGCTTATTTTATAAAGCAAGAGGGAACTCCCACTTTTCTTTCCACTACCGATGTGGGACAAATGCTTATTTCATAAAGTAAGAGGGAACTCCCTCCATTTCCTATTCAATCTATCATTTAAACCCAATACAATTAACACCTTAATGGGCTCCATTTTCTCTCCATTGTTGATGTTTATCTGGTCATTTGCACTTCTGTCCCCTATTTGGTGCTGGTCTTTAATATTTTCCCTTCAAATGGGCTGGTCTTTAATTTTGCCCTTCAAAATTGAATTTATTTTTATAAGAACATAAATTACGCATCATAATATTCATAAGTTAGGTAAAGAATACCTCTATAGGCATAAGTTCAATTTTGAATGGAAAAACTTAAAAGACCAGGCCATTTGTAAATTTTTTTATCTTTCTAATTTGCTCAAAAAGTGTAGTATTTCATTAATGATAAGTGAAAAAAACAAAGACATTGACACCTTTCATCCTCGTATTATTTCCTCAAGGGACAAGATAGGGCGTATATTAGGAGAAAAAAGTGTTAATGCCACCAAAGAGGTAATCTCACCTCTAAAATATGATCCTTAATTTTAATTTGGTAAGGATTTTCATATCGATGAACCTTAACCTGCTCATTCAAGAATACTATTGACGTCACACATACTAGTATTTTACCAAATGAGTTTCCATCCATTATGTTACGCTAGTTAACTGATGATCTGAGTTCAACTAGAAAAATTCATATATATAAAAAACAAAAAAAGATATCATATATGGTAATTGCCTACAAAGTAAACATGATCATAAGAGGGGAGTCCATTGGACAGTAGTGGTCAACAGCCTAATTTATTATTTGGCTTAAGTCATTCAACACCATCTAAAGTTGTCCACAGATTTCACTTAGACATCTCAACTTAGATTTGTACTCATTGAACATTTCTAGTACTTCAAATTTTAACCACTTAGACACGTTTTGTTGACATGACTAAGTAAGTGTGTTCCACTCTCCATGAGCACGTCCAGAGAAATAAAAATGGTAAATTCATTTTCTGTTTTCGTTTTTTTCCTCTCTCTTTTTCAATTGGTTTTATTTTCTGGCAGTTGTCTCTGGCGTTGCTAAGGTGATTTGTCGTCGAAGAAACGCCGTTGTGCATTGGTTCCCCTTCTCCGACCTCTGTCTCTCCTGTTGTTACTAGATTTGTCCCTATTTTAGTCAATTTTTATGTTTTTTCACTTTGTTTGGCGGGAGCTGTTCGTTTTCCGGCTAAACTCCATAGATTTCGGACTGATTTTGACGCCCTCTTTTGGTTCTCATTTCTCTATTTGCCTTCTCCGGCGACCACTGCTATAATCAAACGATGCCAACTCCACTCCATGAGCTCTTCTTCTCCGCTACATAATTGAAAAAATTATGGGCAAAGTTTGGTCATCGAAGCTTTGATCGAAAAATTCCTCCGGCGACTTGCTCTCTTCCTTTTTTTCTTAATCTCTTCTCTTTAACTCGATTAATATAGATTCATTGAAAGAATATGATTCCCTTGATTATTTTCATTAATTGAAAGAGTATATATACAATTTACAGTTTTCCATAATAGGAAAATCTTATTCTATTCTACTCCTAAAATCTTATTCTACTTGGACAATAACTATACAATTATGGTAAGTGTACAATAATAATTACAACCAAACATTACCTAAAATAGGCCAATAAACCATGATATACACGATATGTATACACCGTGTATATCACAGGTTTACCAACCCAATATTACGAATTCAGTCTGTGATATACACGGTGTATATTCTGTCTATATCACGGGTATCTATCACACCCCTGCATTCATAGCAGGCGGTCTTCGTACGCTGAGACTGTCCCTAAAATATTCAAAGAGTACTGACGGAAGACCTTTGGTAAAGATGTCTGCAATTTGATACCTGGAAGGGACATGGCAGACGTGTACTTGTCCACGAGCTACCTTTTCTCGAACAAAGTGAATATCCATCTCGATGTGTTTAGTGCGCTCGTGTTGAACCAGATTACCAGAAAGGTAGATGACACTAACATTATCACAATAAACCAAGGTAGCTTTCTGAATAGGACAATGAAGCTCTAAAAGAAGATTACGTAACCAATAGGATTCAGAGACCACATTGGCTACCCATCGATACTCGGCCTTTGCACTTGAGCGAGATAATGTAGACTGGCGTTTCGCAGACCATAAGACCAAGTTATTACCAAGAAATATACAATAGTCGGGCGTGGAATGTCTGGTATCTGGATACCCACCCCAATCAGCATCGATATATGAGACAAGTGTCGATGTCGATGAAGGATATAAATGTAAGTCATAGTCAAGTGTCCCCCAGAGGTATCAAATAATCCATGTGAGCGCATTCATGTGCTCAACCATGGGATCATACATAAACAAACACACATGATGTAGGGCATACATAATATCTGGTCTCGTGAATGTAAGATACTAAAGAGCCCCTGCAAGACTGCGATAGTGGGCGGATCCTCGTACGGTAAGCCAGCCATAACACCCATCTTGGGTTTAGTATCAACGGGAGTGGAAGTAGACTTGCACGAGGACATACCAGTGCGCTCAATGATCTCAGATACATAGTTTCCCTGTGATAAAATAACCCACATGTATGACGAGTGTCAGTAATCCCCAAAAAGTAACTCAAGGGCCCCAAGTCTTTCATAGCAGACTCAGAACTGAGCATTGCCATGATAGACTTTCACAAAGCATCAGAAGAAGTAGTCAAAATAATATCATCCACATATAACAATATATAAGCCAGAGAAGTACCACGATGATATATGAATAATGAATTATCCGACCTGCTATGTGAAAACCCAATAGATGAAACATATTATACAAATTTCTTATACCAAGTCAGTGGGACCTGCTTAAGCCCATACAGGGACTTCTTCAATAAACAGACATGATGAGGATATTTGGGGTCTCGAAAACCTAAGGGCTGATGTATGTAAACGGTCTCTTTAATATCATCATGTAAGAAAGAATTATTCACATCTAGCTGATGAATGAGCCAAGCTTTCGAAAGAGTCAGACTGAGAACAGTGCGAATGGTAGCCGATTTAACCACCGGACTAAACGTCTCATCACAATGCATGACAACCTGATGAGTCTTACTATCACCTACAAGACGAGCTTTATTCCTCGCAAAAGAACCGTCATCATTATCCTTATGAGTAAAAATTTACATAGACCGAATAATATTAACACCAGAAGGACGGGGAACCAACTTCCACGTCTTATTTCCAATAAGAGCATCATATTCGTCATTCATATCCAATTTCCAATTTGGATCATTGAGAGCGGACACTGGGTTACGGGGTAGGGGGATTTAAGAACATTAAAATTTAGATTAAAATGTCTCTTTGGTTTAAAAATACCCCATTGACTACGAGTGACCGGTCTGTGACTCGGGGGAGAATTGGGTGGATTTTGAGAAAAAATAGACCAGGTGACGGACTGGCCAGCAGGTAGTGGGCCTGCTGGCCCAATACTGGAATTGAAAATAGGCACTAGACCGAGAATTGTAGCAGGGGCAGAACTAGGTTGGAAATTGGGCCCAGTTGCTGGACCCGTGACGGGGGCCCTCGGCAGTTGTGATGGTACTGTAGGTCCAGCGGGCAGTGGGCTCGCTGTCGGATTTTAGGTGCGGGACAAGTCCGATAGATGGTGGATAAGATATGGGGAGACATCGTCATCTAAACAATTATACGAACTAGGCTCGGGACTACTGACCTTTGCAAATGGAAATTGGATTTCATCGAAAATAACATGGCGACTAATGATTATTTTATTAGATAATAAATCAAAACACTTGTAACCACGATGATTTGATGGATAACCCAAAAACACACAAGGGGTAGAACGAGCTTGAAGTTTGTTAATTGTAGTTGACGGAAATAGAGGATAACATAAGCACCCAAAGACCCTAAGATGGGAATACGAAAGATTTTTATTATAGAGGACATGAAGTGGAGACGCATTAGCCAAACCTTTGGTAGGAATAATGTTAAGAAGATATGTAGCCATTTGTAGAGCATGATGTTAAAAAGGAAGGGGGTACGGAAGCATGGACCAATATAGTGCAGCCAATGTTATTAATGGTACGAATTTTTCGTTCGGCTTTCCCATTTTGTGAGGACGTATGAGGACAAAAGAAATGAAAATTTATTCCATTAGTATCACAAAAATCCCGAAACAACCCATTGTCATATTCTTTGCCATTATCACATTGAATATTTTTTATTTCCCGGTCAAACTGGGTACGGATAAATGCTCTAAATTTTAAAAAGGTGGAAAACACTTGAGATTTTTTCGCTAACTGATAAGTCCATAAAAATTAGAATAGTCATCCAAAAATAGAACATAATAACGATGGCCTAAAGAACTGAGTACAGGAGATATCCATAAATCACTATGAATAATATCAAATGTCACTAAAGTATGAGAAGCATAGTCTTCAAACGGCAATATAACAAGTTTTTCCAGTGAACAAGATTGACAAATTGGAGTATTGCACGTACCCTTACAAAAAATAAAATTGTGTTTATGTAAGGAAGAAACAATAGAGAACTCAGGGTGACCCAAACGTGCATGGCATAAGGAAGGAGCGAGAGCCGCAAAAGTAGATGACAATGCTTGACTCAAGAGACCAGATGTGGGCATGATAGGATAAAGATCTCCCCTACTATCACATCTTATGAGAGGAATTCCCATCTTGAAATCCTTCACAGAAAACCCAAAATGATCAAAAACTCAATTATTAGTGGTGAATTATCAGACAGACACTAAATTTTTAATTAAGTTAGGGGCATGAAGGGCATTTTTCAAAACAAGAGGTGGATGGGGGGGGGGGGGAGACAAAGTTTTATAATCGTAACCACGAATTGGAATTGAATTGCCATTACCAACAATTATGCCACAATTGTTGCTCAAATTGGAATAAGACGAGAGAGTACCTTAATCAGACGCCATGTGGGTAGTGGCTCTGGTGTCCACGTACCAATTGGGGTCCAGTGGATTTAATCCAAGTATGTGAATCGCGACTTTATGTCAGTAGGGGTGGGGCCCGCTGCATGGTAGGCCTGCGGAGGCCGAGGCCTAAGCACACTTGCTTGCTACCCCAGCCCAGAAATTTCTCTCGGGTACCACTATTGCTGGGAGTAATTGGGCCTAGCAGCAGCTGGAAACGAGGCCCAGTTTGGGTTAACAACAACTGACGTGTAATAGGGCTGTTGGGCCCAGGCCCACTAGCCCAGTTCCACGGCTATGGGCCCAGGGCTGTGGCCAGGTGGCTTGCAGCCCACTGCCTCGAGGCCCATTGCCACCCTCGTTATTTCCGCCTCGGTTTCCACCCCGGTTTTTACCATTATTTTTGCTATTCTGGAGCTTTTTGTTGCCACCATTGTTGCGGTTTTGGGCAGAATTATTGGAGCCGGATAGAGAAAAGGTGGACTCGATCACCAAACGACAAAAGGGGCCCTAGTGGCCGCTATCTTAGCCAAGCCTGCTTCTTCGAGCGTGAGCATGGAACGGGCCTGATAAAACTACGGAAGAGGACGGCTCTGACGAAGAAGTGTACCAACGCCACTCTAGGCCTCTGACAGGCCTGCAACCATTTGAAGGACAAGATGATCGTTGGTAACGGGTGCACCAACGTTGCGGAGTTGGTCCGCTAATTCTTTCAACCTTCTACAATATGCTGAAACGTTAGGAAAATCTTCCATATTGACGTGGGAGAATTCCTGCTCAAGGGTAACCGCACGATAATTTTGATTATCTTGGAATATATCATGCAGTCTATTCCAAGCATCCATAGTCGTAGCGTCTGGTTCAATAATTGTTTGCAACAGGTAGATAGAGATAGTAGAGTAAATCCACTGAAGAACGGTAGCATCAAGGGTCGTCCTCAACATAGGATCATCCTCGGGTTTAGGCACCTCCGTATCCGCAGGAGCCGCGGGGATAATGTGATGGAGGACTTGATGCGAGCGTGCGTGAACTTTGAACAGTTCGACCCACGTCGCGTATTGGACATTTTCTATTTCAAGAATGATAGGGATGTGATTCTTAATGTTAGAAATAGTAAGGGCAGGGTGAAACGTGTTCTTATCCATCACAATCAACGTAGGATGTGACGTATGGATTTGGAAGAAAATTTGGGAAGAGAGAAGGCAGCAAGGTGCACGGAAACCGAGGGTAATGTCTTGGAAATCGTGTCACGAGAAGAAGGTTTGGGAGAGGAAATTTAACCTAGACTTCTGATATCATGAAAGAATATAATCACTTGATTATTTTCATTAATTGAAAGAGTATATATACAATTTACAGTTTTCCATAATAGAAAAATCATATTCCTATTCTACTCCTAAAACCTTATTCTACTTGGACAATAACTATACAATTATGGTAAGTGTACAATAATAATTACAATCAAACATTACCTAAAATAGGCCAATACCGTGTATATCATGGGTTTACCAACCCAATATTACGAATTCAGCCCGTGATATACACGGTGTATATTCCGTGTATATCACGGGTATCTATCATTCATGCCGGATGGATCCATTATGTATTGTGCTCTCACTAGTTGTCATGTACAAAATTCATGTGCCAATGCAGAGCCAGTTTTATGCGAGCATGTTCCTCTCATCTTTTTTCAAACTATGTTAAGTCTTTTATTTTTCTCGTTTGTTCACTTGAGTTGTTCAGAATATTCATAGACCTAACACAAGCTTGCTCCAAAGTTTGATGATTTAATTTCACAGACATACGTAATTTTTATGACGAGAAAGCAACATATCTTAAAAGTTGTTTGATGAGAAGAGATTAAGAAAAAATGGTAAGTGTAGAGGAATAATTATTGGGGTGGGGGGCCGGCGGATGGGGGTGGGGGAACGGCTGCTGGTTATTGGGGGGGTGGGGGTTGTAGAGGAAAAAGATGAAAGGGATATCTGATTGTTTGGGGTGGGGTCTGATCTTTTTCTTTTTTAATTATTTTTAACGAGTTAATATGGTTTAAAAAGTATTTTTATTATAAAAAATCATTGTTCATCATTTAATGATTATTTTGAGTGCAAATGCCACGTGTTCTAATTTAATTCATCATTTTATCACATTATGTGCGAGTGGACTACATACACTTTGTATTTTTCATTGATTGTCAAAAAAATATCTAAGTGGTTCAAATGTGGAGTACTAGAGGTGTTTAATAGGTACAAGTCTGAGTTGAGGTGTCTAAGTGGAATCTGTGGACAACTTTAGAGGACGACGGATGACTTGAGCCTTGTTATTTCTTGATCATTGAGTTGCTCTAGCGAGAAAACTATTATCATCATACAGCGTGGCTATATTAAAGGTCAATCATATAATGAATTTTGGAATGATAAAATTGTAAAAGAAATCAGAAGAATTGTGATTTTCATTAGAATGAACTGAAATAGAGCAGTGCTCCCATATAAATAGCAATAGACCCAAAATATCTAACCCGCAAGGGTAGTCAAGTTGGTGTAGCAGTAGAACGCGGGACCGCAAGGTCACGAGTTCGATCCCCTGCATAAACCTTCTTGGTTGAGTCTGTCACACATGGTTTGCCAAATGTGATTAATCGGCTGACGTGATTTGCAGGCTATTGCGTCAGTCCGGGGTTTACCCTGTGCGCACTCGAAAGAGTAGCGGCTTGCGGGTTCCTTCGTCAACAAAAAAAAAAAAAAAGACCCAAAATATCTAATAATTAACTACTGGCAGCTGGCTTGATAGCTGATCACTAATCATCTACTCACTTAAAAACTTAACCAACTAACTACATAATTAATGACACTTTAAGTTACAACAACCAACTTGGACTCATTAAGTAACTCCACTAGTCGCAATACTCCCCCTCAAACTAGGTGGACTGGAAATATTCAGAAATCCTAGTTTGGACAAAAGAAAGTCATGTTGAACTTTACCCATTTGGTCAAGATATCAGCCAGTTTCTCTTTGGTGTTGATATAAACAGTCTTGATCAAGCCTTGTTACACCTTTTCTTTGATGAAATGAAAATCTAATTCAATATGCTTAATCCTCTCATGGTATACAGGATTGACAGTAATTTTAATTGCTACCTTGATGTCACAATAGACTGTTACAAATCCTGCAAGTTGTATTCCAAGCTCTATGAATAAATTGGTAACCCAAACTATCTCAGATGTGAGTGTTAAATAAGGTATACATATCCGTGATATACACTAAATATATAGCAATGTATATCACGGGAATATCCAAAACAGTAGCCAGAAGTCACGGCTTCAATCTTGGGCCATCACTCACGGCAGCCCAGCAAATCAGCCCATCACGGGCAGATTTGATTTATGTGATGTTGTATATATGGTGTATATATTTGATGTATATTGTAGTGTATTGGTTACCTAAATTAGGATGATACACTTACCATAATTTGTATAGTTAGAATTATGGTAGAATACGGTTTTAGGAATATAATAGGAATAGGATTCTCCTATTTTGTAACTTGTATAAATACCTTTCAATTAATGAAAATAATCAAGGGGATTATTTCTTTCCGTGAGTGATGCCAAGCTCTTGTATTCAGCTTCTACAAATGATCTGGAAATAGTAGCCTGATTCTTTGATTTCCAAGAAATTAAGGAATTCCCAAACTTCAACAAATACATTATTGCTGACCTTCTAGTGTTAGTACAGCTTGCCCAATATGCATCACTAAAACTAGTCAATTACTTACTTTGTTCATATGACATTAATAGACCTAAACTAGGTTGATTCTTAATATATCTGATAACCCTCAAGGCTAGATTCCAGTGATCCAACTTAAGCCTCTATATGAATTGACTCAATGATTGCATTATGTATGTAATATCAGGTCTAGTGATAGTGAGATACAGTAATTTACCAATGATTCTCTGATATATGTTAACATCAAGGAACAGATATGAACCAGTGTAGTTATCTTGAGATGTTGTAGTTAACTTCATGTTGCATTCCAAAGGGGTCACAATAATTTGCCTCATGCAATCCTTGCTTCAGAGATTAATTCTAAAGTATAGTTTCTCTGATTCATCAAGACGCCATCCTTAGATCTACTAAATTCAATACCAAGAAAATACCTTAGGTCACCTAAGTCTGTAATCTTGAAATTGTTGTGAAGTACATATTGTGATTCTTGAATTAATGTAGGATCATTTTTTGTAATAAGAAGATCATCTACATACACCAATATAATTATTAAACTGGTGCCCTTCCTCTTTGTGAATAAGGAGAAGTCCGAATAACTCTGATGATATCCTGAATGGACCAAGACATAAGTTAGTTTGCAGATCCATTGTCTGGAGGCTTGTATCAGTCCATACAAGGACTTGACAAGACTGCACACCTTATGATCCCCTTGAACCTAAATCCCTTCAGGTAGCTCCATGAACACATCTTCTTGTAAATCTCCTTGTAAAAAGGCATTGTATACATTCATTTAAAAAATCTTTCACCCTTTATCTAGGATAAATATGGTCATATGGTACATAATTGGATAATGAAAGAGGATGAGCATGAGTATCTATATTGGTTATGTAGTCTTGCATCAGGGAGGATTGACCACTCTTCCTAATTTTCTTATGTTTATAACAGTAGAAGGAGCTGGATCTGGATTTGCTGGATTTGCTACTACGGCATGTGATAATTCATGTAATGGAACTTCATCATCAAGAGGTTCATGATGTGACAGTTCATGTTATGTTGCAGGACTAGTAGCCAACAGAGTATAAACAATAGTCTCAATATGTCTTCTTACAGTAGTGTCAACTGGTTCTTGTGAAAGAGGATTAAACACTTCATCATTGTAACAACTTATGAGAAAATGATGGCAAATAATGATTCTTCAAGCCTTTAAAAGGAAACACACCTTCATGAAATATAACATCCCCACAGCCAAATTATACAATAAGTAGCTAATCTGAGTCATAGAACACCCCATAAGGACACACATATTTGCTCTAGTGGAAAACTTAACCACTTTGACAGGTTTAGTACCATAACACAAGATCCACACAGTCCTTAAATGACAGGTTTAGTAGCATAACACAATATAACATCTCTTTATTATCTTTTTCATTGGTACAATCATGTTCTATGATCTAATAGGAGATAGAGTTCACCTGTCTCTACCAATCCCCTTCACTCTCCTAGTTAAGAGGTCCTGAAAAACACAAAACTCAGAAAAAAGTTTACTGAACAATGCAACTGTCTTATCAATTGAGATACTGAAAACATATCATGTTTAAAATATAGTATTACTAAAACATCTGTTAGTTTCTCCTTATAATTCCATCTATAGCTTTCTGTATGAGTTACTTTTGTGGTATGACCATTGGGCAAATGCACTTTGTTCTTTTTTTATTTTTATATAAGACAAATATCAAGTAAAAGACCTAATCAGAAGTCATATGATTTGTTGCTCCTGAGTCTATTATCTATTATATACTTTTACTACTTACAATGAATTCAATATTCATACCTGTTATATTGGATGATTGTGATATCTAATTTTACCATTTAATAATTTTGTTTAATTATTAAGGATTTTGGAGTAACAGACGGAGTAAAATATACTTGTTACAAGACGAAAATGAATTTACAAAATTATTTTGAAAATATTTTGTCATTTTATTTGACAAAATATCATTCAGTATCTTTATTGTATATCATATCCTATTTTCAAATTATTTTCTATCATTAATTGTAGTTTTAGAATTTTAAAATATAATTATAAAATTAATTGTCTTAAAATACTCAATTTAAAGAAATCAATATTTTTACTCCGTCAAATTCGGAAAATTGGTTAATTAAATAGGATAATTAAACTACTTCTCAATTTCAAAATGTTTTTAAATTGAAAGAATTTCGCATGATTTAAATTTCTTAAATTCTAATTAGTGTCAAAATTGGACTTAAAATGAAGCTTTTAATCTAATTAGGTTATTTTGAAATCTCCTGGTCATTCATTAATTTAAAATATGGCCATATTCGTTTAAAGTTTGCAAATTCGTTGGGTCTCTTCCCTTTTTTTAATTTTAATTTGGTCGAGCACAAGGCAGGAGGCCCAAGACCCGGCCCACATCGTGACTTAAACAAACCAAGGCCTCAGTTGCCTTTGATTCTTCACGATTTGGGTTCAGAATAACCCTAGCCGCACCTCGTCGTCACCCTCATTGCCAAGAATGGCGAATGCAGAGAGAGTGTTGTTTCTCTTCCCAATTGGGTAAGGGCATTAATGGCCCTTACTCTTCTCTCCGTAACCCCACTACCCCGAGGTGAGGTTGCCCCTCTGATATTTCTGCCTTTTGCATTGTTGAGAGACATTTTCAAGTTATATTTTCGATCAGTTTTGCTTGATTGGGATCCAAGACCTTTGGTGGACTTCATACTTAGCTTAATTGATCGATTACAATTGAACCCTTTTTATTTTTGTGTTATTGCGAGTGTTCGAGGTACGGATTGAAGAATCGAGCTCCCCTTCGATTTCTCCTTAAGAATCGAGCTCCACACAAGGTAATTCGATTTCTCCTTTATTTCTTGTTTAATTATGCTGTAGGATTTATTATTATGTGTTATGTGGATGGTTAGTGTATATTTAGGTATGATTATGGCATGATTTAATTCTAAATGGTCTTGGGAAGACTAGTTTAGTAGAAATAATGTTGTAGGGTCAATATGTGATGAATAAAGCAAAATGAATCATGATATATGCTTAAGAGGAGTTTGTAAATCAGTATGTAATTTGGTTATGTCATAAATGACCTTAAATTTGTTTTCATATGCATATTTAGGTTATAATAACTTTGTCTGAACTAGTTTAGAGGCAATTAATGTTCTTTAGGGATGATTTAGACTAAGATATGAATCCAGCATGAAATTAGGGTGGGCCTGTGACTAGGTTTTAACTAAAAACTTGTGTAGTTTCCATATTCTCATTCACATGTTGTAGAACCTTAATTTGAGCTTAGAAATGTGTTAACCTTTCTCTAATTTTGGTCTTTCCACTGTTGAAGTAGTGTAACTTGAGTATAGGTTGTCCATGACATGTTTAACATTAGACTTAGCCTCACAATGTCCTAAGTGAGTTATTGATACTTTGCTGCCTTCTTATGGATGCACATTGTTGTGTAAACTGGTTGTTTTTTGAACTGGATATGCTTGCTTGATCTTGATATGTAACATTGAACCTACTAAGACTCATGAGTGTTATTTGTGGTTATTTGAGGATAGTTGTAGGCTCACAAAGACTAAAATTTCATGTACAAGCTCATGTCTGAGTAGTCAGGTTGATTTAAGACTAATTTAGCCCTCTCCTGGACTTATCAGGACCTGTTCAACTTGTTTAGTTTGCATCATATGTATTGTTGTCTTCTTTAACTTGCCTATTTATGTTTGATTGACATTTTTGTCAAATCTAAGTCTGTTTTGGGTTTATTACTGTCCATTCTAGGATTCTTCTAGCCAGTATGTCTCAACATGAATCCCTTTCTCTGCCTATCAAAACTCTGTCAAAACTCTGTCCTGCTTATATGGGTCTTATTTCATGTTATGAACCACATGTTTAAAAGTAGTATCTAACAGTATTGTTCGGTCCCTCTTGTGTGAATATGAGACCTGTCAGATAGCTTATTCATGTCTTAACCTGAATCAAATGAGTTTAGAAACTAAGATAATACTTGTGATTGTGTGCTAAGTAAGTGATTACCCTTCCCATTACATGACCATATTAGGATTGTTATGATTAGATTATTCAGTTGAACATTTGTTTGAATATACCCTTGAATTAGAGTTTGTTTGTTTTACAGTATTTGGTATATGTTTAATTTGACACATGCTTAGGCCAATCTCATACTAGTTTAAAGTTAAGATGATCATCTCCGGAGACCAGTACTGAATGCTATCATGCATACTAACTGAGACCCTACCATGCTCCCTTAAGCTTTGTTTGTGCATTCTAGAATCACATGTCTAGGATAAAATGTAATGCACCCATGTTTGCTTAAGTTGTGATTTGAAATCAGCTGAACCACCTGTGTACTGTCTAGTATCCATGACCTTTGCTTAGGCTAGAATGACACCTGCTCCCTTAGCTTTCTTTTTCTTTTTGAGTGATATGAACACCAACTTGAGTTAGAATTTGAGTAGTACATTTGAATGGATATGTGAGTTTACTTTAAAGTGCTCTGTTTGTTGTAAGATGTTTCAAATGTTAACAGTCAAACATGGAAATGATCCCACCTACAAATGTTGTGATGTGGGGTGGCTTGGTAGAGGTTGGAATACCGAAACAGGTAAAGTTGGACCTAAGACTCTAGATTGCATATTCACTGGATCTGCAACTAACAGTAGTGCTTATCGCCTCTTGGTGTCAAAGAATGCTGAATTCTTTGAAGATAACTTTCCTTGAGAAGGAAAAAGAAATAATTGCTCGAGGTTAATAAGAACCCGTGAGTGCCTGACTGTCCGAACTAGATGTTCCGTACCTATAGGACTCGGAAGTTGCTGACTATCTGAAACTTAATATTTCAGATCTACAGACTCAGGTATTCTAGATATTGAACCGAGACGGAGCAAAGAGGGGACAAAGATTTGTTCCAGGCCTTCTATTTTGTTTGGTTGAGAATGAACCATGGACAATTAACAGAGAACTGTCATCTCCAGAAGCGCTGCTTTGGAAAGAAGCTACAAAGAGAGAAATATATTCCATCATATAGAACCATACTTGTGTAATGGTTGACCTTCCTCCAGGAAAAGAACTTTTGGGTTGTAAAAGTGGATACTCAAAAGTGAGTACAAAGTAGATGGATTTACTGACGAGTATAAGGCCTCGACTACTTGTACATGTTCTCCCATGTGAATAGCTTAACATCCAGGGCCATTATAGTCTTGCGTGACATAGATGTTGACGCCGCCTTTCTAATCGGAGAGTTGGAAGGGGAGGATCAGAGTTGGTTTGTTGGACTGTTGGGCTTCTTCCTGAACTTTCATTATTGGTCGCTGAAATGTTTACATTTTGGTCCTGGAAGTTTCAGATAAAACATAAATAATGAATCTGACAACAGAAACATGGACTCTGAAGTTAGAAACCCAACAGTGGGAAAACCAACAGTCTGAAAGTGAAAGTCATATTGAAACAAAAGTCTCGATATGAAAGATATGAGTGTCACAGATGACATGTTAGGAATTGGATTTTTAAGACATCTAACGGATTGGTCTAACTCCAAACTCAGTTGTGAGATAATTGACAGTCTCGTTGAAGCCATCAATGGATATGAATCATAGAACTGGTTGGAATCATGGTGCACCCATATACAAGAAGCGATATGTGCAGGTCACATGTAGTTCAATGTATTGTACACACTACAACCGACCTGGTATCGGCCTATAAAGCAGATCAGTTGAACTAAGATTCACTCGTAATTCTGGAAATGATCGATAAAAGGGGTTAAGTCAAATATGACGATATATGAAATATTCACTTATCTATGAATTATGGTATTCTGAATGTCCAGCGGTTTTGGGAGAACACAGTGATGCAAACTGGACATCAGATATGAAGAACACCAAAGCCACAAGTAAATTGTCCATGGTTGCATTGGCCGATTCATGATGGAATCGGAGTTTATCGCTTTAAACAAAGCATGAAAGAAGTTGAGTAACTTCACGACTCCTTAGAGGACGTCCCTTATTGGGAGAAAGTCGTGCCTTTAGCAGTTATACACTGTGGCTAGCCGGTTGGCTTCAGGAAGGGCACGGATGATGGCGTCTGGACATATCTGTCGGAGACATAAGTCCATACGGCAGTTGATCATTACGGGTGTCACTTCCTTGATTACTAATCAAAGGATATAGAGGACCCTTTAACTAAGGGACTACCTGAAGATCAAGAGTTTTGCATGTCTACGGGAATTGGCTTAAAAATCCAAACAATACAAATCTTTGCGGTGGTAACCCAACCATACTGACTGGAGATCCCAAGAATTTGGTTCAATTGGAAAACTAAGCTGCAAAAGGTTCAGTTGAGCGCTTCAGTAGAAGCAAGAGCACTTCGGATTATGATTTCTATTAAGAAACATTAATCCAAAGTCGTTTCCGCGATAAACATTAAAGTGCTACATGCATGGTGGGTAAAGGTTAAGCTTTCAAACCTTTAACAATCCTCAAACAGTTGAGGTTAAGGTTGGAGAAACTTTTAATGATTCCTAACACTTGTGAAGTGGGGTATAGCAGGATACCTTGTAGGAGATCACTTATTTAAGTGCGAGGACATGCCGCCTCACGTGAATGAACTTAAGAATCCAAGTGTGTCAACGGTCACAATGGACAGAACAAAAGAAGAAACGAATAAAGGGGAGGTATTGTGTTGGTACCGTTGTCTATGCTTACATTAAACATTGACGGTTCAAGACATCACTTTCACCGCACATTAAGTCCGATGGTATTAAGTTTATCCCATTATTTATGACTCGAACAATTGGGGCCCCGCACGTCGGAACTGTCGTTTCCACACACGTGCAATCTTAGTGCCAAGTATCGTAAATTTCGTTAATGAAAGAGATATTGGTACGTAAGTGAAATGTTTGAGACATAGAATGATGGTCGGTTGTTTGATAAATGACAAGTGTTCCATGTTGGTAAACGAAGGAAGGATTGTGCGAGGTGTAAGATGGTATGAGTCGAACCATGAGCCGGTAAAGGTCGCGGGTCAGTGGCCGCGCGCTTCTGCCAGTGGTCGCGCGCTGGCGGTGAGCCTTCTGGCTAATTAAATCCGCGACGCCTCCTAGCTGAGCCGCGACGCTAATTAGTTGTTTGGCATTCTGGAGCTGCGGTGCTAAATGTTGCAACACCACGGCGCTTCCCAGGTAGTATTTGCTCGATGGAATCCCAAAGGTTTGGCTGTTGAGGTGGTTTCAATGGCATTGAATCCACCCAATAATGACAATTACTTGGACCATTATGTTGTTGCATTACTTGGGGGTTAAATGTCATCCATTACATGACAATTGATTGTCATTATGGGGCATTTGAAAGACCATCTTGCACACCTATAAATTGAGGCATTTGGCTCAATTCTATAGATGAATAGATGAACATGGAGAGACCATGAACAGAAAAACAAGTTAACAACACCACAAAGAGATCAGATTTTCCTGATATTAATCCTTCTCTTAGCAATCTTCATTATTTGTGTTCTTCGCTGAGATCATTTGTGTAGGCTTTGCGCACTTGATAATTTGTTGTTTCATCTTGGGAGACTATTGTCCACACTTCCGTAAAGCCTATATACGGGGGCAATCTTATCTTAAAGACAGAGAGTCATATCCGACTCAACCAGTGGTGTTGTGATTATCTAATTGGTTGTTAAGTGTTTCAGGTGTTAACTTGACAGATGGAGGACTCTAACCGTTCGTATTCTCAGCGGATCTATCAGCCACAAGTGTAGCAGTCCATGTTCTTGTATTTTCGAATATAAGTTCCATATTTGAAGTTTCAATTAAAGATCAAGATATTGACAACTTGTTGTTGTCCTCTTTGTTGTTTATCCTTTCGATCACTGTAATAGTTATTTACTATTCTCGTACGTGCTTTACATATTACAACAGTTTTTAAATTAAAAATCAAACATCATATTAGGATTGTTGAATTTTATACATAATAAAATAATACTACAAAACATGATATTACTTATGCAGAATCTAATACATGAATAACTTAGTTCCACAAATAGTCAAACCTCTCTATAATGGGAGTGTTTGTTCGAGAATTTTATGACTGCTATAGTAAGGTGGTGTTATATATGTGTACTAACATTTGATGTTTAGATCTTATTTAGCTGTTATAAACGAAAGTATGCAAAAAAATATTTTTTTGTACTTTTTATGTTATAAACGAAAATAATATACTTGTTAATTTTAAAATCTCAAATAATTTTCATATTTCATTAATTAAAAATTAAAAAGACTAATAAATTAAAAATAAATTCATGACTAGTTGTACCATACCGATAAAAAATTGAAAATATATGATTTTAAAAAATTTCAAGTCTAAATCGGATCACTATGAAAAATATTTTTTTTCTTTTCGATATTCATACTTGAAATTTATTATGTGCAGACATTAATGATGATTATCATAAATATTTTAATATTTTATATGTTGATACATAATATATTTTTTACAAATATTACTACACAATATTTGAGTATGACTATTCTAGAGAATAATTTATAAAGAGTGTACCGTTATAACAAGTGTCATTGTTGTTACAGGTAAAATTATATTATAGAAAAATAAAATATAACATTAAAAATCGATTCCGGTGAAAATTATATTATGACGAATGACAATTATAGATGTTTGAATGCTCTATAAAATGTAGCTGCTCAACTAAAGAATTCAGAACTAGCTATTCTCAATCATAGCAAAGAACTCCACGGATCCTGACGATCCCACCAAATCTTTCAAGGCCAGGAGCTCGATCGGATCACAGAATTCACTTTCAAGAAACATCCCACGGTATGAAGGAAGCTTCCTTAATTTGGCAAAGGGACAAAGGGTATATATTTTGAGAATGTTTTTGCCCCACACACACATTCCACATCATACTATTCACACATTTCTCGTGGAGGGGTTGAGCCAACCAATATAGGCCCACTCAAATTGATAAGGACGTTGGTCACTCATGTCTGCCAGATTTTTATTTTGTTTCTTTTAATATTAAATTTAGGCCTATTCCCATATATGGGAGACCTGGAATCGATTTTCCTCACCCCGCATTAAGCTTGTCTAGTGTGATTTACCTCCTAAGAATAGTTATTACGAGTTTCCTAGGGATTCCAAAAAAATAATTAGGCCTTTAGCATTCGAATTTTACAAATCATATTCCGTCGAATAAGCTCACTAAGACGGTAAATTCAGTATTCAAAATTTAGCATTTCGAATTTTCTATCACTACACCTCTTTTCAATTCAAATAGTGCAGATTTAGAATTTGTAATTTATTAGTTTTCAACCGTCTCAAATTAAAAAATATATATTTTTTATTTAATAAATTTGTCAATATAAATACTGAATTTGTGTAAAAATAATTGAGTTTCCGGAAACTCCCACCGGAAGAAAAATGGGAGTCAGATACGGAAACTCGTCCACTGAGCGGACCGGGCCGTAAGAGAAAGAGGAGTTGGACACGACAACTCCTCCCCCACTGCCCAGAAAAAGCTTATTCCTATTCTAGAAATTTCCTAAATTATTAATCCAAGTACTTAGCACTCACCGATACCTTTTGACAGAAATTAATTAGCTCTGCATCTATCCCGAACATTGAAAAGAGGCAATAAACAATCAATTAAAATACCTCAAAGTATGCTAAATAATCTAAACTAAAATAACCGAAATTAATAAATCCAATTAAAATAATACAAAATACTAAGCCTATTTTATATACTCTCTTAATTGAGCACAAATTTCATACATACATAGGATTCAAAAAGTTTTAGACAAAATTAGAAAACAGTAGAATTGGGAGAAATGATCATCAACAATACAAAACTAAACGCTTAGAACAAAGAGTACAAAGATACTTTCTCTTGAACCGAAAGCAAATAGGAAGAAAACAAAGACGAAAACGCCCTTCAACATCAACAGCTTGTACTTTTCCTCCACAACATGGACATGCCCCTGGTGCTACTTTTCTACCAAGCTCTTTCTCATCTTCTTCACAAACACATGAGAAACAAAACATCTTTTATTTAACTTTCTTCTCTCCGGGAAGAATGGCGACTTATGTAGTGATCGGCCTTCCTACCAAAATGCCTTCTTCTTAGTCTAAGAGCTCCTTTTTAACTAATTATTTCCAAAAAAAAAAAGAAGGGAAATAGGAGTAGTTTCTTTTGCTTGGGAAATTCTGCAGGACAGAAGAGAGAGAGAGAGAGAGTAGGGGGGGATGTATTCGGTGTATACGATGATGTTGTGGTGAGCTTTGTTAGGGATGAGGTTATGTTGCAAGCTTTATGTGTGTCTATACTCTATATATAGAAGCATATAATATAAAACAATTTGTCTATTTCAATTTATATACTCCTCCGTCCTAATTTAATTGTTACTTTCCTTTTTGTCCTTTTTGTTCTGTCCTTAAAAAAAAAAATCTTTTTAGTAAGTTAATAATTTAAATATCCTACATAATAAATTTATAACCATAAGACTTAAAAGATATTTTAATATATTATAAATTATTGTGATTTATAATATTTTCTACGTAGCTTCTAAATATGTAAATTTTATTTCTAAAAACTTAAATATTTTATGTACAAATTCACGATCAAACTTAATAGGTTTGACTCTCGAAGTTCATTGGGACAGAGGTGAGAGTGAGTAACAATTTAATGTAAACTTTTAATTTTATCTTTAATGAGATGATTTATAGCTACACATACATTTATGCTTATTTTGAATCACAAATTTTAAAAAATATTTCTTTCTTAAACTTTGTGCACATTTTTACTTAAATTGTGATGGAGGGAGTATTTCTTTCGTCCAAATTACGTGGTATACTTTCTTTCACAGTGTTAAAAAAGAATATCATATTTTATTATTAAAAATAATTTAATTTCATATTTCTTTGTAAGCATTTATATTTCCTCGAATATAAATTCATAAAATACTTTGATGTATATATTTTTAATTTAAGATATATTAGTTAAGATAAATATCATTGGCTAATGTAATTGAATTAATTATTTAAGTTTGATAAATAAAAGAATTCAACCAAAGTTTAATTTTATTGGGCTAATTCATTAAATTGGCCTTAAATGATGAGTCCGTTTTCTTAATCTCAGGATATCAAATGATGTGGTACACCTTACAACAACAACAATAACATATTCAGTGAAATTTCACAACGTGTGGTCTGGGAGGGTAGAGTGTACGCAGACCTTACATCTACCTTGGTAGGTAGAGCAGCTGTTTTCGAGAGACCCTCGGATCAAGACAGGGCATAAGCACAAGCAACAACAACATCAAAAGCAAAAGCAAAAGCAAAAGCAAAAGCAAAGTAAGAGCAATGGTCAGACCCGGTCAGAAAAAATTTAAAGCAGTATGAAAATGTTAGTATTAAAAGCGAATAAGCCATGATAGCGCATTCTGAAAAAGTAAGCAGTAGCTAGCACAGGTAAATAAGCTAAACAAATTACACTAAAGGACACATAGCAGCAGAAATCAAACTACATGGGACTATAACGCAATATTGCGCCTATTAGTATGATAGGCTAAGCGGTCCTACATTAATAACATTACAACTACCAGTTTGCAAGCGTAAGTAGGACTACGCTCGACTACTTACTACCCTAATCCGTGTCCTCCACAACCCTCTATCTAAGGTCATATCCTCAGTAAGTTGTGCCGCGCCATATCCCGTCTAACCACATCTCCCAAATACTTTTTCGGCCTACTTCTACCCCACCTGAAACCGTCCATAGCCAACCTCTAACACCTCCGCACTGGGGCATTTGTGTCTCTCCTCTGCACATGCCTAATTCATCTCAACCTCACTTCCCGTATCTTATCCTCCATAGAGGCCACTCCCACTCTATACAGGATATCATCATTTCTAATCATATTCCTCCTTGTATGCCCGCACATCCATCTCAATATCCTCATCTCCGCAACTTTCATCTTTTAGATGTGCGAAGTATTGACTGGCCAACACTCTGCCCCCTAGAACATAGTCGGTCTAATCACTGCCCTATTGTCACGACCCAAACCGGAGGGCCATGATGGGCACTCGGACCCTACCTGTCGGGCACCGCTCATCGTACAACTAACCAGCTAATCGAAATCAATCATGGCCATAAGGGTCGTTACCAACTATTCGGCTGTCACATAGAGTGCTCCAAATACCAACTGAACCAGCAACCTACTAGTGTGAACCGTCACTCTCTCAATATGAACCTGCGGGCATAAAACGCAGCGTCCCCCAACAAAAGGGACGTCAGTACGACTGATGTACTGAGTATGTCAGGCATAAGAAATAACATAGCAGAGATATATCATAATCTGAAATAGAAATAGCTGAACATCGGTAAATGCCTCCGAGGGCCCTAATACGCATGCCTAAATGTTATGCACCATGCAATATACATATACATCAGCCTCTTCGGGCACCTTCATTACCATAACAACCTATGTGGGCATCATACCATATATTGGTAAATGACAGTATGCACGATGCAAATGCGGTATATATATATGTTAGTGTTGCGGATTGTGCAACCTGTCCCAATATATATTAGTGTTGTGGATCGTGCAACCCGTCCCAATAAGCCACACAGGCATCACATCATCACATCACATCATATTGTCCTCTTAGGGCTCTTTTGTGATAGTCTGTACCAGCTGCAGGTGGTGTGCGTATATAACACATTTCCCTTTCCCCATAACCCCTATATAGCGAGAATATGGTCCAGACCAGATGTTGATTCCTTGTTAGAGGTTATGGAGATCTCGGCGTTAGGTGTCCAGGGTTGGTAAGTCCTCAACGAACGCAGGCAGTTATACCCATATGTAGAAGTCCTAAGCAAAGAGGAAAGTTCAGACGCTCTGTTATAGGAATTCCATAACATGGATCCGTTTCTTAATAGATCTACTTCGCATGATTTTGGTTCATCTTCTTCCATGGATTCAAAGAAGATAATAAACTCCGAAGAAATCTTGATACAAGATTTTGACAAATCTATCGATAATTGGGAAATACCGAAAATAAATCGAGACCAGATTTACAAAAATTTGAAATACCAGTTATTCAAAACCGATTTCACAATCAAAACTGAGGAAAGAGATATCCAATTATCTCAACCTTTTGAAACCATTCAATTACTTTCTCAAAATTCCTTGAGAAGACACCGAGAAAGAAATTTCAAATATATCCATATTGGATTAGTCCAAATAGGGATAAAACCCCTCACAAAAGAAGGATTAAACACCTCAATCCTTGCTGTTTTACGTGATGCCCGATTCACAAATTTTGAAGATTCCTTATTGAGTTCTCATTGAGTCTAGTCTTTGCACAGACCAATATCTTTTGATTGTTACCCAAATTTCTCAGTCTCTTTAAATGACAAAAATATCCAAAAATCCCTAGTCTTACAAATCAAGACTCACAATTACCAAATGCTTGAAGGATCGATTCAGTAGCTATAATTTACCGAATTCATTACAAAGCTATGACTTCACTTTTTGCGACAAAAGTCGATACCATAGTAAGAAAGGTGAAACCCTTCTTCTACAAACCGATCTTTCCAGATCTAACACCGTTATACCGAGACCCATGAGATGGAAGGATATTTCCTTACTGCATTTAATGGATCTTAGAAGGTGTTGTCAAGCCCTGAGCCTCTTGAGACATCCCAACCAAATACTCGCCTCGCAGAAATAACCCAATACCAGGATGGTAGAGTCAGTCTTATCGCTCCATAGAAAATCTACGAGCAAGAGATACGATGATTCCAGCTCAGAGAAACTCTCGACTTAGGAAGAGTTTCACAAATTCCTTCACCATCAATACTCCTTACAGACCAAACCTAGACGTTCTACATCCGATATACCCAATCTACTAAACGTAGATTACTCAAACGAAATACCGAGACCCGCATTTAAAAATCCTACTGTTAGAGAAAAGATAGAGGACCTAGAACCTACTAGTCCGACTTTTTCCTCTCTTACGTAAAAACCTAGTAAACGAACTTGGCGTTTACAAAAAGTTTCACAATTGACAAAAATTCCTTCAAAAAGATTTTTATAAAAATACAACCTAGAAAAAGAGTTTGGTTCCTCAAAACCTTTTTAAATACTAGGACAAAAATACAGGAAGAATTTTACAACTTTGTTAATAAACATAGGATAAACATTCTATTTTTTGACTGGTTTGAAATTTACTCCTCTGAAAATTCCATTCATTATCCCTTTTCTAAAACGGTAAATCCCGTTACGACTAAGAACAAAACACCGGAATGAGAAACCCTAGCTGATTCTAGGAAAGTCCAGTCCAATCACCCTCCTTTACAAGGCATCAAGCATGTTATTCATGGTTGCCCTATAGACGCGATTCCTCTTAAGAATCCAGCTGAGGATGAGAAAACAAATACCAGGAGTATACTCGCTCAAAACAATTTTACCAATATCAGTTTGAATACCCTAGGAAAACAACTCGACAGGGTAGAAAAACACATAAAAGCCAACCCTCTAGTCACCATAGATTCCACAGGTACGACTAAAGAGATGAAACCTAAAAGCCAAAAGCCTATCTTCAAACCCTTTCAGTGTCCAAAGATGGCGTCAAAAATATCCAAAGAAAATAAGTCCGAATTTGTCCAAAGCTATCCAGATCAATTAAGTAGGATTGGGACGACCAACAGCTTCTAATAATCAACACGCTGTTCCCGATACTCCACAATCTTCTAACAAAATCACTACTCTTGTCAACGATTCCGACGACGGTAGTACTTCAAACCAATTCAAACCTTTTGTTAACCATGTGGATTGGCAACAACCAATACAACAGTCCAACAACAAAGAATTACAAATTATTCCTGCTCCCGACCTAGGAATAGTAAAACCCCTTGCTCAATCCCGCTTCAATGCCTCTTCCATTTATGATTGGAACATAGATGGGATGACGGAATACAATATTCTCGCTTTCTCCAACAAATGACTATGGCTGCAAATGCCTACAAAACCCAAAACGGTATCGCAAGACAAGACCATTGCAGAATCGCCATCGCAGCTTCTCTGGTCAATTGAAAGGTTGGTGGGATAATTATCTCACTGATCAACAAAAAGAAGATATCCTCAATTCCATCAAAACCGACGAAGAAGGATTACCAATCCTTGACGAACAAGGTGAACTCCCTACAGGATGCCGTAGCAACCTTGATTCTCACAATCTCTTTAAATTTCATAGGAGATTCTTCGCATTTGAAAGACAAAAATGCCGAATTACTTTCAAACCTCAAATGCAAACAACTCAATGATTTCCAATGGTACAAAAATACCTTCCTAACCAGAGTTATGCTCAGGGAAGATTCAAACCACCATTTTGGAAAGAGAAATTCCTTGGGATTACCTACCCTTTTAGGAGAAAAGGTTAGGAACAAAATCAAAGAGAATTATGTAAACAGATTATACCCTACAGTGAGTTTACATACGGACAATTGGTCAAGATAACTCAACAGAAGGTTTGAAGATCCACAAGACCTGAAAATACAGAAACACCTCAAGTGGAGCTAAAGAGAACTAAGTGCGAACTTGAAACCTTTTGCAAACAGTTTGATACGAATTTCTCAAAACCCTCTTCCAGCTTGCACAGAAATCAGAAGCAGACTCATAAATCCCTTAAGAGTACTTCTAGAGGTTACAAAAAGAGAGATTTCAAGAAATCCAACGAAGAGTATTACAAAACCCATACAAAAATACTCATCGCCTCAAAAGACCAAATACCAAAAAAGTCGATTCTAGATACAAAGACGTGACATGTTACAAATGTCACAAAAAGGACATACAATGAGGTAATCTTGCAAAATGAATACAAAATTACAAGAATTGAAGCTCGATGAGGACGCCACCCGTAAAATTTCCAATCTTCTCGTTGATTCCTCCGATTCAAATGCCGAGTCGAACTCGACTACTTTTCTCTGTCTTCTGAAGACAACAAAGCCCTCCAAATAGATGAATTGCTTACAACCAGTTCTTCTGAATATTCCGATAAGGGTAAGGGAAAACTCGTTTGTGTTTTAACCAAGGATCAAGAGTTCATGTTAGAAATGGTTCAACACATAGATGTCGAACACCAAAAGGATTATTTGAATAAACTCCTCAAATCTTTTACTGACGCGAAAAAAGATCTCAAAAATTCTATTTTGCCAAACACCTCCAAAAATACCTACGATTTAACAAAAATCCTGAAAAAGGGTAAAGGGATGAAAGACTCCAAAGAAACCCCGATTCTAGAACTCCAGAGAGACGTAAAACAAATCAAAGTAGAGATCAAGACTCTACGAGAAAAACAGGATCAAGACTCTCTTTTACTAAAGACACTCCTGTCAAATACCTGCACAATTACATCCAGCCTGAGTCGAGACAATTCCGACTCAAGATCCAGGAGAACCTCCTAACAACCCTTTCATTGAAGAGGTCCCACAAGAATTCCCTTCGCCTTACGACAAATCACGCCCAAAAATACCTTGTTCAAATAACCCTTAAATTCCCACGCAATTTTAGGATTACTACTATTGCTCTTTTGACACCTGCAGATCTCAATTGCATAAAAACAGGTCTAGTACCTAATCAATTCCATGAAAATACCCAGAAACTCTAGCAAGACTAATAACACGAAGCTAGAAATCAATTCCCAAACCAATGCGTCATATTATTAATAATGTTTCTATTACAACGCTGCTTGTCTTGGTAAAAGACATTCACAATTCCGTTATCTTAGGAACACCATTTATTAATCTTATCACTCCTTATAAAGTCGATAATGATTTTATCTCTTTGATTCCAATAGAAAGAATTTAAAATTCCCTTTTTTGAAAAAACCAAAAGCTAGCGACCTTGATTTGATTAAAACTTATTCTTGCCACCTAGGAGAATTAAGAAATAGGTTTTATCAAAAGTCCAAGTCCCCTGCAAATTATGAGACTTGTTCCTTTAAATTAATTAATTCCTTTGCATACACAAAACTTTTGAAACGATTTTCGAAAATTGCATTCAAAAATGATTTATGCAAACTTATTTCTGACAGTTTTTACTTTAAAAATATTTTAACCAATGGTTTATCCGAAAACAGAGTAAACCCACAGGTTTACAAAACCAAGCATAAAGACGTAAATACCCCGCCAATATCCCTATAAAAGTCCACAGATTTCCAATACCAGATACAACAAAAAATGTCCTATCACCGCCCTTGCCGCAATGTCCTGGTTTCAAAGAAAAATATCCAGAAATGACATGAAAGAATCTGGACAATACTGTTACCACGCAATGTGTGGAGCATTACTCCAGAAGAGAAAAGAAGAGATACCTCCTCCACCAATAAATACACATGTTGCTGCACCACAACAACAACTAAATTCCATGGCCCCTAAAAAATCAACAAAAGAAGAAAAAGAAAAATTTCCTGAAAAACCGTCATGGTATGAGATAGTCATTAAAGAAGAAAATGAAAATATTCCTAA
This sequence comes from Anisodus acutangulus, assembly GCA_029783415.1. Taxonomy (NCBI): domain Eukaryota; kingdom Viridiplantae; phylum Streptophyta; class Magnoliopsida; order Solanales; family Solanaceae; genus Anisodus; species Anisodus acutangulus. Next base: position 49,699,976 of record CM056493.1, on the reverse strand, counting down.
GATCAAAGACAAAAACACCGACAGGAGATGACGATCAATGAAAATCTCCTACAACTTCAAGCGAAATCACCAGAAATACAGAAGGCTTTAATGCAACTTCAAAATCCCAAACAAGAAGTTGCCCAAAGCTCAGGAGAGGAAAAAACCTCTCAAAATTTTATAAAAATCGAGAAAGGAAAATCTTCAAAAAGCCGTTCTCAAAAAGAATATTCAAACTGCAACTTGAGAAAGAAGAGTCTTCAAAAAACCTTTCTCAAAAACAATTTTCAAAAAATCAACTTGTGGTACCACAAGTTACCAAAAAACCTGCTCCTAAATTCTTTGTAAAACCATTTTTTCAAAATATTGTAACTCTTGAAAATTTGATAAAGACCCTTTTCTAGCACTACAAAATTATTTTGGACAAAAGTGTTTTTATAAATCGTGGGATGTTTTAAAAACCCCATATTTTTACCAGGCTATCCTTGAAATATCAGGATCAGCAACAATTAAAAATAATTTTTTCAAGAAAAACCCAGATCCCTCCTATTCAATTTGCAAAATTCTCAGCGTAATTGCTCCTATTGATTGGGGGAATGACCTGTCTCAACTACTAAATTTCCCAGACACCCACAAAAATGAACCGTTTTTTGATATTCCTTTTAATTACTGGGATTACCAACAAGCTTGGTTCAATTCCTTTTTCGTTCAAAATACCAACCTAAGCCACACTTGGCTTTTCCATTTTGATACCTCATGTGATCCATCACAATTTCCAACATGGTGGAACTCATGGTGGGAACAATTCGGATCCACCTTAGAAATACAAAAACCAGAAGTCACTAAATCCTTTAGCCTCTTTAAATCCCAGTTTAAACCTTCAGAGGAAGAAAAGAGATTTGTGCCTCTACACCTATTCCATACAAAATTCCACTTACCATGGGTCTTTACATGGTTCGTAGATTATTCGAAAGACAAAATCCCAATTATCCGAAGAAGATTCAAAATCCGATGGTGGGATAGCTTTAAAATACCAAAAAGCCTCGCACCACAAAAAGTCCAGGAATGGTTAGATACCCAGAAACCCATTCCTTTACAAGCGCCTCCACAAACAACACCGGCACCACTACAAACAAAGGAGCACACCCAGTTCCTTTCACAGAAATCCCAGATGGCCTCGATGCTTGCAGCGGCCAAAAATCCAGAAGAAATGCAAGCTATAATTCTGAAATTTGCACCGTCTTCATCAAAACAAGGCTCTTCGTCAGAAGAAGAAGAAGAACCAGAGATTGATATTGAAGACAGTCCGGTTTTTGGCAATAGTAGATTCTGAACAAAATTGCCAAAAGAATTCAAAATACCCGGAGTAGAGTTCAGACAAAATTCCGACAAAAGAAAGTGGTCAAAAAAGCTACTTTCAGCAAAAGAAAAAGCAGAGATTCCCGCAATAATTCGAGAAAATGCCAAAAGGAAGAACAGTGATCCTCCACTCGGATGAATAGTGACGCGGATGAATAGTGATGCAGATGAATAGTGACACGGATGAATAGTTTAAATTCCCTTTTATTACGAAAATACCCTGTAAAACTCCCATAAAAAGAGACCTCCTCTCCCATAGAAGAACAAGTCATTTTTTATTAAGTCTTTTAGTAAGTCTTTCTCTTTCTACAATTAGAGAGAAGTTGAGAGCTCTTACAGAAATCCCCCTTTAGGTTATGATTAAATACCCCTCTAAATACCCATATGATTCAGTTCATATGATCCATATCATATGACTCATATCATATGATCCAAATACCCCTGAAATTCCCAAGGTTTCTCTCCTTGATAATTATCTTTGTAAATTCCAATTTTTAAATGAATATGATTATGGACGGTACTACCTCCTAATCTTTTAAAATACTTTATGCATTTAAATTCTTTAAATTCCTGCATTAAATACTTGGCTGGTTCAACCGCCTACTTGATTTAAATATCCGCAGAACCTTGTGATCCATGGTTTCCATAACTGGAACCTTGAATTGTAAGTCAAGCTTTATTTACTTTCTGCATTCTTCAATTATCCTTTAATTTATCAATCCCTTATATCTTGATTCCTTTATGATTATGGACGGTACTACCTCCTAATCTTTTAAAATACTTTATGCATTTAAATTCTTTAAATTCCTGCATTAAATACTTGGCTGGTTCAACCGCCTACTTGATTTAAATATCTGCAGAACCTTGTGATCCATGGTTTCCATAACTGGAACCTTGAATTGTAAGTCAAGCTTTATTTACTTTCTGCATTCTTCAATTATTCTTTAATTTATCAATCCCTTATATCTTGATTCCTTCTCTGTATGTTATCCCCTTTAGATCCTCGGCCTAAGTTTGGTATCAAAGCCATAAAGGGTAGATATAGCGAGAATATGGTCCAGACCAGATGTTGATTCCTTGTTAGAGGTTATGGAGATCTCGGCGTTAGGTGTCCAGGGTTGGTAAGTCCTCAACGAACGCAGGCAGTTATACCCATATGTAGAAGTCCTAAGCAAAGAGGAAAGTTCAGACGCTCTGTTATAGGAATTCCATAACATGTGTCCGCTTCTTAATAGATCTACTTCGCATGATTTTGGTTCATCTTCTTCCATGGTTTCAATGAAGATAATACACTCCGAAGAAATCTCGTTACAAGAGTTTGTCAAATCTATCGCTAATTGGGAAATACCAAAATAAATCGAGACCAGATTTACAAAAATTCAAATACCAGCTTATCCAAACCCGATTTCACAATCAAAACTGAGGAAAGAGATATCCAATTATCTCAACCTTTTGAAACCATTCAATTACTTTCTCAAAATTCCTTGAGAAGACACCGAGAAAGAAATTTCAAATATATCCATATTGGATTAGTCCAAATAGGGATAAAACCCTCACAAAAGAAGGATTAAACACCTCAATCCTTGCCGCTTTACGTGATGCCCGATTCACAAATTTTGAAGATTCCTTATTGAGTTCTGTTGAGTCTAGTCTCTGCACAGGACCAATATCTTTTGATTGTTACCCAAATTTCTCAGTCTCTTTAAATGACAAAAATATCCAAAAATCCCTAGTCTTACAAATCAAGACTCACAATTATCAAATGCTTGAAGGATCGATTCCCGTAGCTATAATTTACCGAATTCATTACAAAGCTATGACTTCAGCTTTTGCGACAAAAGTCAGATACCATAGTAAGAAAGGTGAAACCCTTCTTCTACAAATCGATCTTTCCAGATCTAACACCGTTATACCGAGACCCATGAGATGGAAGGATATTTCCTTACTGCATTTAATGGATCTTAGAATGTGTTGTCAAGCCCGAGCCTCTTGAGACATCCCAACCAAATACTGCCTCGGAGAAATAACTCAATACCAGGATGGTAGAGTCAGTCTATCGTTCCATAGAAAATCTACGAGCAGTAGATACGATGATTCCAGTTCCGTAGAAACTCTCGACTTAGGAAGAGTTTCACAAATTCCTTCAGTCATCAATACTCCTTACAGACCGAAACCTAGACGTTCTACGTCTGATATACCCAATCTACGAAATGTAGATTACTCAAACGAAATACCGAGACCCATTTACGAAAATCCTACTGTTAGAGAAAAGATAGAGGACCTAGAACCTACTAGTCCGACTTTTTCCTCTCTTACAGAAAACCTAGTAAACGAACTTGGCGTTTTACAAAAAAGTTTCACAATTGACAAAAAATTCCTTCAAAAAGATTTTTATAAAAAATACAACCTAGAAAAAAGAGTTTGGTTCCTCAAAACCTTTTTAAATACTAGGACAAAAATACAGGAAGAATTTTACAACTTTGTTAATAAACATAGGATAAACATTCTATTTTTTGACTGGTTTGAAATTTACTCCTCTGAAAATTCCATTCATTATCCCTTTTCTAAAACGGTAAATCCCGTTACGACTAGGAACAAAACACCGGAATGGGAAACCCTAGCTGATTCAAGGAAAGTCCAGTCCAATCACCCTCCTTTACAAGGCATCAAGCATGTTATTCATGGTTGCCCTATAGACGCGATTCCTCTTAAGAATCCAGCTGAGGATGAGAAAACAAATACCAGGAGTATACTCGCTCAAAACAATTTTACCAATATAAGTTTGAATACCCTAGGAAAACAACTCGACAGGGTAGAAAAACACATAAAAGCCAACCCTCTAGTCACCATAGATTCCATAGGTACGACTAAAGAGATGAAACCAAAAAGCCAAAAGCCTATCTTCAAACCCTTTCAGGTGTCCAGAGATGGCGTCAAAAATATCCAGCAAAATAAGTCTGAATTTGTCCAGGCTATCCAGGATCAATTAAGTAGGATTGGGACGACCAACAGTTCTAATACTGAACACGTTGTTCCTGATACTCCACAATCTTCTAACAAAATCACTACTCTTGTCAACGATTCCGACGACGGTAGTACTTCAAACCAATTCCGAAACCTTTTGTTAACCATGTGGATTGGCAACAACCAATACAACAGGTCCAACAACAGCAATTACAAATTATTCCTGCTCCTGACCTAGGAATAGTAAAACCCCTTGCTCAATCCCGTTTCAATGCCTCTTCCATTTATGATTGGAACATAGATGGGATGACTAATACAATATTCTCGCTTTCTCCAACAAATGACTATGGTCGCAAATGCCTACAAAACCCAAAACGGTACGCAAGACAAGACCATTGCGTAATCAAGCCATCGCAGCTTCTCTCGTCAATTGAAAGGTTGGTGGGATAATTATCTCACTGATCAACAAAAAGAAGATATCCTCAATTCCATCAAACCCGACGAAGAAGGATTACCAATCCTTGACGAACAAGGTGAACCCCTACAGGATGCCGTAGCAACCTTGATTCTCACAATCTCTTTAAATTTCATAGGAGATTCTTCGCATTTGAAAGACAAAAATGCCGAATTACTTTCAAACCTCAAATGCAAACAACTCAATGATTTCCAATGGTACAAAAATACCTTCCTAACCAGAGTTATGCTCAGGAAGATTCAAACCACCATTTTGGAAAGAGAAATTCCTTGTTTGATTACCTACCCTTTTAGGAGAAAAGGTTAGGAACAAAATCAAAGAGAATTGCGGTAAACAGATTATACCCTACGTGAGTTTACATACGGACAATTGGTCAAGATAACTCAACAGAAGGTTTGAAGATCTGTCAAGACCTGAAAATACGAAACACCTCAAGTCGAGCTAAAGAGAACTAAGTGCGAACTTGGAACATTTTGCAAACAGTTTGATACGAATTTCTCAAAACCCTCTTCCAGCTTGCACAGAAACTGTAGCAGACTCATAAATCCCTTAAGAGTACTTCTAGAGGTTACAAAAGAGAGATTTCAAGAAATCCAACGAAGAGTATTACAAAACCCATACAAAAATACTCATCGTCTCAAAAGACCAAATACCAAAAAGTCGATTCTAGATACAAAGACGTTACATGTTACAAATGTCACAAAAAGGACATACAATGAGGTAATCGCAAAATGAATACAAAATTACAAGAATTGAAGCTCGATGAGGACGTCACCCAGAAAATTTCCAATCTTCTCGTTGATTCCTCCGATTCAAATGCCGAGTCAGAACCTGACTACTTTTCTCTGTCTTCTGAAGACAACAAAGCCCTCCAAATAGATGAATTGCTTACAACCAGTTCTTCTGAATATTCCGATAAGGGTAAGGGAAAATTCGTTTGTGTTTTAACCAAGGATCAAGAGTTCATGTTAGAAATGGTTCAACACATAGATGTCGAACACCAAAAGGATTATTTGAATAAACTCCTCAAATCTTTTACTGACGCGAAAAAAGATCTCAAAAATTCTATTTTGCCAAACACCTCCAAAAATACCTACGATTTAACAAAAATCCTGAAAAAGGGTAAAGGGATGAAAGACTCCAAAGAAACCCCGATTCTAGAACTCCAGAGAGACGTAAAACAAATCAAAGTAGAGA